>JAVFBW010010782.1:0-19033 GCA_034783835.1 Mopalia ciliata
ATATAAGTGCCCTTGTTTGACATTATATGCACCAAGAGCTTATCTTTCCAGACTTGTAACCAGGGATTGACACGTGCTCCTCACATAACCCAATCTGACTCTTGACGTCTACAGATGTCTGGTGACTTACTGGCTCCTTCTACTGAGAACAAATGATGACGTGCATAAAGTGATAATGTCTGTGGTATATGCAATCAGTTGTGATCAGCTGCATTGGCTTCATCGCTTCACAATATGACGTAAATTAGACTAGAGCTAGCGATATTTTCTGTGTGACGCAGGAATTGTCATTCGTTTCTGTTCGTTGTTCTCACATGCATAACTTCTATGGGTCCACTATCTTCAACACACAGAAAATAATGGCTTACATTTTTTTCCAATCTTCATTAAAAGGACAGACAGGTAAAATATTACCAATGATGTTAATTAATGGCAATACCAATTGTTTTTTATGGAAAGAAACAATGGAAATGAGTTTTTGTTTTAAATTTAGGTAGTATCGTGGTTCATTTGTCATAACATTCTTAACCTAAATGTTCACTGGGTATTCTGTCTCCACCAAAGTGTCACTGGGTATTCCATTCTCTATCAAAGTGTAACTGGGTATTCCATTCTCTACCATTGTCTCACTGGGCATCCCATTCTCTACCATTGTATCATAGGGTATTCCATTCTCTACCATTGTCTAACTGGTTATTCCGTTCTCTACCATTGTCTCACTGGGCATCCCATTCTCTACCATTGTCTTACTGGGTATTCCATTCTCTACCATTGTCTCCCTGGGTAATTCGTTCTCTTCCATTGTCCCACTGGGTATTGCATTCTCTACCATTGTCTTACTGAGAAGCCCATTCTCTACCATTGTCTCACTGGGTATTCTATTCTCTACCATTGTCTAACTGGGTATTCCAATCTCTACCATTGTCTCACTGGGTATCCCATTCTCTACCATTTTGTCATAGGGTATTCCATTCTCTACCATTGTGTCACTGGGTATCCCATTCTCTATCATTTTGTCATAGGGTATTCCATTCTCTACCATTGTGTCACTGGGCATCCCATTCTCTACCATTGTGTCGTAGGGTATTCCATTCTCTACCATTGTGTCACTGGCATCCCATTCTCTACCATTGTCTTACTGAGTATTCCATTCTCTACCATTGTCTCACTGGGCATCCCATGATCTACCATTGTCTCACTGCGCGTCTCATTCTCTACCATTGTCTCATTGGGTATTCCATTCTCTTCCATTGTCTCACTGGGTATTCCGTTCTCTACCATTGTCTCGCTGGGTATTCCATTCTCTACCATTGTGACAGTGGGTATTCCGTTCTCTACCATTGTCTACCTGGGCATCCCATTCTCTACCATTGTGTCACTGGGCATCCCATTCTATACCATTGTCTTATTGAGTATTCCATTCTCTACCATTGTGACACTGGGTATTCCATTCTCTACCATTGTCTCACTGGGCATCCCATTCTCTACCATTGTGTCACTGGGCATCCCATTCTATACCATTGTCTTACTGAGTATTCCATTCTCTACCATTGTCTCTCTGGTTATTCCGTTCTCTACCATTGTCTCGCTGGGCATCCCATTCTCTACCATTGTCTCACTGCGCATCCCATTCTCTACCATTGTCTTACTGAGTATTCCATTCTCTACCATTATCTCTCTGGGTATTCCGTTCTCTACCATTGTCTCACTGGGCATTCCATTCTCTACCATTGTCTCACTGGGCATTACATTCTCTACCATTGTCTTACTGAGTATTTCATTTTCTACCATTGTCTAACTGGGCATCCCATTTTCTACCATTGTCTTACTGAGTATTCCATTCTCTACCATTGTCTCACTGGGCATCCCATTCTCTACCATTGTCTTTTTGAGTATTCCATTCTCTACCATTGTGTCACTGGGCATCCCATTCTCTACCATTGTCTTACTGGGTATTCCGTTCTCTTCCATTGTCTCACTGGGTATTCCGTTCTCTACCATTGTCTCATTGGGTATTCCGTTCTCTACCATTGTGTCACTGGGTATTCCGTTCTCTACCATTGCCACTCTGGGTGTTCCATTCTCTACCATTGTCTCACTGGGCATCCCATTCTCTACCATTGTCTTACTGGGTATTTTGTTCTCTTCCATTGTCTCACTGGGTATTTTGTTCTCTTCCATTGTCTCATTGGGTATTCCATTCTCTACCATTGTCTCACTGGGTATGCCGTTGTCTACCATTGGCTCTCTGGGTATTCCGTTCTCTACCATTGTCTCTCTGGGTATTCCGTTCTCTACCATTGTCTCATTGAGTATTCCGTTCTCTACCATTGTCCCACTGATACTCCATTCTTAACCATTGTCTCACTGGGCATTCCATTTTATCTCTACCATTTGATCTGTACTCAATAGGTACAATCTGATCAGAAGCCCATCCACCCTTATGCCGAATAATTAATCTGGGAAACTACATTTGTTTTACATGCCTACGATTGTGACCGATTCTCTAGTGAGCATTACTACGTCTGATTCCTTGGGGAAATAAAATGTTGTAAACTACAATAAAAAATACTGAATAAGATTAAACCCGGCGACTAATGTAATATTCCCTCTTTATTTATGACCGTAATTAGCGTTGTTCATAATAGAATGTGTGGTTTTGTGTTTTAGTCGTTGTTGGCTGTAAATACATGCGAATGTTCGAATTTTGGCAGTCTTCGCTCAATGACCAATACATAACATATATAATTGTCTGCGCTTTGCTTTGTTGCTGTTGTAATATCGCTGTATTTCTTGGTAACTCTCTCGACTTGGGAGTGTGCCGTGCTGAGTCTTAACTTGCAAAGCATTTGGAATATATTATCGTCTTTGCAATCATCTTAAAAGTGCATACGCAACAATATGAGTACAAACGAGGGTTAGATACGGACCTTTCCTTTGGGGAGAAATCATTTATCATTTTTGATATGTGGAGCTCTTTTGTACATATGTAAAATAAAAATTCATTTTACATAAATGAAATTCATTTTCACATAGTTGGAAATAGTTAGGTTTTTGTGTTTTATTTTACTTATGTGAAAAATATTTTCACATATGTCGAAAAGAATTTTACTTATGTTTATTTAACATAATTTTGATATTGTTTTCCACATAAGTGAAAATCTTTTCAACATAAGAAAATAATTTCACATATATAGAAAGGAATTGTACATAAATAAAATAAAAGCAAAATTATTAATTCGACAAATGTATGATAAAGGTAAAAGTGACAGAACGGCTTGCCATGGACGGCTAGATCATACCCCATTAGGCTACCGTTTTATCAGATCTACCTTTATTGAGCTTATATCGAATTGGCTTTCCTTTTAATTTACTTCTGTACAAACAGATTTTCACTGATATGAAAAACAATTTCACAAGTGTAAAATTACAGTCTTTTTCTAATTTTAGAAGAGAAAAATCCGACAAACAAAAAAGGTAATGTCATACATAGATTTTATACAATACACGCTCTAATTATACAAGCGTAGAAATGTATATATATTAGAACGTCGTCTGAGAAGAAATAGTGGACGGCGCAGTGCTAGTCTCAAACACGATTGTTGTCCTACAGCAGATGATCTCAGTGAATCGACACTAAAATAGTGATCATCTCTCAGGCACCGTCACTAGACGCTTTGTTTTAGTTAACAGTCAGATGTGTTCAGCAGTAACTGTTTTGTGACATCCGTCTGTCACTAAAGATTTATCTGTTACCCACTAGGTGAAACGGAAACTGTGTGACCATCTGTGTGCCAAGCTACATGATAAATCGATTAGATAAAGGCGATGTTAGCTAACGCTATTAAATGATATAAACTTTCAAAACCAAACATATATACTGCTCTAAACAAACTCCATCGCCAAGCTATGTTTTTGTTAAGTCGTTTGACAGAAGCTGCTCACAACACATCTGTTCTATACAGCAAGGATTTTCCATAACAAACCTAACATTATTTTATTTCTAATTTGTCAATAAAATTTCAAAAGCAGTAACAATTTGAAAAGAACAGATCAATTTGTTTTCAATTTTTTATTCTTCAGAAGAAAGAAACACACAATAAACAGAATAAATTGATGTTTCATAAAATAAGTTTAACACATCTGTTTTGTTTCCATTTATTAATTTTTCTTAGAGCTTATCAAGAATTCAGTTTGTTTTTAAATTAACCTATGTGCCCCAATGAGCCGGGAAAAAAATCTGACATCATTCCGAAAACATTCAACAATAGTGTATCAGCAGTTGTCGCCCTTTGATTGCTTTGCAAATATCTATTCAGTGTCCGAGGAAAATGCCTCTGGGATGGTTTTTCTGAGAGGATTTATAGGCGAGAAAACCACTGGCAAGATTGAATGGACATTGTAGCCAATGGAAAGTTTAGATTTAATTCCAATCTGATAATTACAGGCATTCTCTCTAGATTTAAAAATGACAGACAGATGTGAACACGAATTTTGAGAACATCAAATTACCTAAGATTCAAGTAATTATCTAGACAGGGGTCATCATGGGTTTGTACTGGAGTAATGTCCCATGCAGATTAATTCGGTTGGTCCCGCATTCTGTGTACAATGGGGTTCCACTGAAAACAACTCCGTTGAGAAATTGGCTAAAACAAACAGCCATGGTCACCAAATATCAATGGCATAGAACAAGGACGCTATTACATAGCGTGGCTCCATGCAAAATCCGTATTATTGAGAGTCTGAGGGGCGCATAGTCAATGGGCCCCTGGGATAACCGCTTTCAGTCATCTGTATGATACAATTGGCTATGGTAATGGGGGTGGTTTGCCGCACAGTCGGCCTTTGATGTTGTCAATTACCTATATATGCAGATTAAGTACTAATTTTTTAAGTTCCATACGGTCGATTCTAACACCTTAGAAGATAATGGTCTGCATATTCTATAGGGTCGGTATTTCTGTTCAGACATTTTATTGAACCGACCTCTGTTTGATTGTCGGCTTGATTGGACCTGTTCCAGAGAAACTCTCCCTTGTTGCACACAGGGAACCATTCAGATGGCTTATTTGAAATAGGGTCATGTAATACGAAACGGATCCGTCTTCATATGTTTGAATAAACATAATTTAGATTATTTGATATAAAGAGTTAAAGATTGTTTTCTCGTCCTGGTATTGCTCCATTCAGGCAGGGCTGATTTGTGAACATGAAAAGAGACCTCTTACAGTCTGATGGCACAATACAGCCATTTTATCACCTTCATCTCTATTGATCTCACTCTTGTAACGCGGCAAATTTTGGTTGCTTTAGAAAATGAGCCTCCCATATAGAGGCACCCAAAGCGTGCTTTACCAAGATCGTTAACACTTTAGTGCCGAGAAGCGATCCAATATGAATCCCACGTCATTATTTAAGGGAAATTGGGGTCGTTTGAACTTCTTCATACTCCGCTCCCGCTCACTTTGGTTTTTGTTCTATTTTATTCCATTTTTTTCATTTTTCTTTCATTTTTTTCTTCATTTTTGGTGTGGTATTTTTGGTAAAACTAGATTTTCAAACAAGTCTTACAAAATACATGTTAACCGGCCGTTGATCCGTTTCTCAGTTTTTTGCTTTTTTTGCGTTTAATTTCATTGCCACTTTTTCTCGAAATATTCTCTTCTTTTAGGAAAAGAAATATTCTATTCTAGTTTCTATATTTTTAAATCGAATTTCATGAAAGACAGCGTCCATCAATTTTCGTATAACAGGTTCTCTTTTAGTTCGGTTACAATTCTGGTTCGAGCGTGTTCTCACAATTGGTAATGGTTACGGATAAATTTTCTATCTGAAAGAAATGAGCATTATTCAATAAAATCGAAAAAAACTATGTAGTGAGCGAGCATGTCTCATGTCTTAAAGCAATATCTGGATATTTGAGTGGTAATCCTTCCAAGGAAAGATCGATTTGTGGAGATATATATGACTCGGCCAAGCGTGAGCCAATGCGAGCCATCTACAGATTCTAGTCCAGAAAGATGTGCAGATTGATAAACGTCTGACAATCGAACCTACGTCGTTCAGATTTATGCACCGAACCACCAGCAATGTATGGCCTTCTAGTGATCTAGGTGTCCGGCATTTATTGGAGGCAATTTTACGCCTTTATTTTTATAATTATATAATTAATCTCATCGATAATCTGTTCCGGTTAAAACAGTGCGTGTAACTTCACATTGCTCACATAACTGAAACCAATCTTCTAGTAAATATCACCTTCGTATCTTAAAATATAGTGCTCCTTCTTAAATAATGAATACAATCAGAAACATAGCTCACACTGATATTCAGGCAATGATAAGTTGTGGAACAGGATGTGAGTTGAATATCTCCCGACGATCTATTTTACACAACAAACTCGTTAGTCTTTTGGGAATGTTGACACATATTATTCCTACAGTGTACGTGTTCACTGAATGATCAGGTTGATATATTCAAGGTAATAGATTTATTCTGAAAAATTCAGAACGCTTTCGTTGTTTAAGTATAATTCAACTTAGGTATGTCTTGTGTAAATAGTGACAAATAATATTGGGCATCTCGTGTACTTGTGTCCAAGCTAGACTCGATCTCTGTCCCACGTTCTATGAATTTGTTATTTTGTGATGCTGTAATTTAAGAGCAGAAATCCATTCAACAGAAGTGTGCAACGCCAATGTCGGTAGCATGTACGGCATGGTCTCGAAATTGAGGGAGTTAATTTCCGAATTGAATCGAACACTTCCGCGCACTGTCGATTTCACCTGGCTCTACCTTTCAAAAAGTATGGCGTGGAATCATGGAAGTTTGTTTGACATAATAACCAATGGTCGTGTAATGTCAGAAGAGATGAAAACCCAAACATATATGATAATCGAACGATTTTATTGTGTATTTTCGAAGTAGTAGTACGTACGAAATAAATCACAATAGAGTTATAGATAAGATTAATCAGTGCCTTGGCAATCATAGAATAAAATTACGAACAACGAATGCGATCAACATTTTACAATCTGCAAACAAATTTCCCAGAATTCACGAGCGACGAATCAGACAATCTTGTAACAATGAAGTAGCATCTAGCTTTTCAAGGCAGACTGGGAACTTAGCGATAAACCAGCGCCATCATTATCTTACCAGGAAGTCACGAGACGGCGCACTACTTTTAAAACGACCGGAATCTGGTGGGTAAGAGCTGGCTATGGTATCGATCTGTAAACGAAAATACAGCATTTCTGATTGTCTGATTAACACAGATGGCATTAGTCCTCTGTAATTTTATCATCTTACTCAAATGTACTGTGTACATCACCCCTCAGTGAAGTGAAACGACGGTTACCATTGCAACATGATTTTGTTTCTGGTGAACTGATAAACATTTACGATATTATGAAAGTGTGGAGCTTCCGATCAGAGAAAAACTACCAAATAATCATCTTGATTCAACCACGCCGACATGATCTTCAATGCAGATATTAACTTATATTTGAACTTTCCACAAAGGTAATTGTCTATGCGTTAGGTAAAACACTATTTAATTATCTTAAACACTTTGGTGTGTTTGTTTGGTTACCGTATCCGTATATTATCAGCTATATGTGTTTTTCTTTATCTCCATCAACGAAATATACCACAGGGTTTGGGAGGCGAGTTTATATACTGACGTAAAACTACCTGTTCATTTATTTATTTATTAGTACCTACGGGAACTAGTCCCATTCACAGGCTCCGAGAAAAATCTGGCTTGATAAACTAAAAAAAAAAAAAATACAAGAGTAAAATACTGTATTGCAGGCTTAAGCCTTCTTAAACTAAGCCGCCGTAACGGGGTTGACCCGGGTACATTTCACACACGTAAGCAATTGAATTCCACAATAAATATATCATAAAGGTCATCATGGTGTACAGGGAAATGTCAATGGCTAAGTTTCTTAGGTGGAAATCATTTTGATAGAAAGTATATCCCATATATATTGATTTTTGAGCGGAATAGGCCGTGGATAATTTGCGCTAAATAAGAGATTGGAAATCTTTTAAACGGATCAAGCCACGGTGTATGCTTTCCTTGACTTTGTGGATAAGACGATGGCGCCTATAGTGATTGTCTGGTAAAATAATCCCGGATCATTATTTGCCGAGATATCTAATTGAGTCAGACTCCACATATTGGGTGTTTATCGGATGTTTAGCCGTTTTATCACTATCACCTTTATTCTACATTTGCGAATTTTATTTTGCTTATAAACAATTCTTTTTCACATATGTGAAGGCTTTTTTATTCATGTGATTATTTTTCACTTGATTATTTTTCACGGTTATTTTTGACTTATGTTGAATTATTTTTCACTTAAGTGAAATTCTTTTACATATTTTAAATGGGTTTTCACTTATGTGGAAATCTTTTTCGTAATTATGTGTAAAATTATTCTACATATGTGTAAACGAATAAAATGCTTGAAGAAAATTCCTTGTCAACCAATGGAATGGATTTAAGTGATGTGCTTGAATTCGTTTGTCGATAGATTGTCGATAGAACCAAAGCTATGGTAACCTCGAGAGTGGGTTGCAACGTACTGATTTAACAGAATACAGCAATACCGAAACATTGTGAACGATATTTGTTTGTTTTTTTATTATTACTTTTTTTTTTCAAATCTTTTAACGAATTGATTAGACAAAGTCGTTCCTCATAATATAACAAGTTTCGGGCTTATAATATATCATATTCTGTCGTTCCAACTTTTAAGGAAGAACTTTATTTTAAATTTTCTGACTGAAATTTTAACTTCTTTGTTCATCAAATGGTCGAAACATACACACACATTCACATAATCACAAAACAGCGCGCAATTCGTTTTATTTGAAGATATCCAAAAGTTTGTGGTCATATCACAAACCATTGTTCTCTCAGCGTATTGCTCCTCTCGCCTCTGTTACCGCACAAATTCAGCTCCCGTAGGCAATTGTCACAAACATCACTACGTGGAGAACTGTCCGATACTTGAGCGGGTCCGTCCACTAGTCTCAAGGCTCGGTCCACTTCATCGCTGTTTCTAGGACCGTCGTTTTCACCAGGCCTACACTAGTGGCAAATGGGCATCTAAAAATAAGGTTTTTTTAGATTTCTTTTCCAAATATTCTTATACATATTTAAAAATATCTAAAACAGGTTTAAATAGAATATATATTGCATAGTACAAGAGTAGTGTTACTCCGAAGAACGAAAGACTCATTTTGAAAGACTTTCCTGATGATGGCAAAATAAACCGCCGAAATATTGAAGTCAAAATGAGTCTTTCGTTCTTCGGAGTAACACTACTCTTGTACTATGCTAAACTTATCAGTGGAAATCATGGATATATTGCATATTCAGCAATTTAAGTATTTCTTACTGTAAAATGGTTATTGTAATTCAGATTTATTTCTTACAGCATAGTCTTAATGCTTGTTTGTGTATATTTCCAATTCTATATTTTCTTTGATTAAATTTTTTATTAACTTATGCATCCCTGTTGGTTTTGCTATTCCCAGTTACTGGAAATATGACTGTTGGGCAGTGATTTGAAATAAATAAATAAATAAATGAATAAGAATATATAAGGATTAACTAATTGATGTATAAATCAATGATGTGTCCTGCCTACTCGTGTAGAACACTGCTATCATTCCTTCTTAAGATTTGTAATAGTGTTTCCACTTCGGGTAATTCTAGTGGTCTGTTTTGAGTCTGATATTACTGAATGGTGTCCTCACAGAAATGTTAGGATACAATCTACTCATCAGCATAGTTCAGTTTTTCCATATATCACTGCATTATATTGACAAGTTTATTGGTGTCCGTGCTAACTAAGTGAGAGGCAATAAAGCTGTTAGGAACTGTATCAGATTGAAAAGACGACATGGGGTGGAATTAACGAGATGGGCTTGAAGCTAAAATGAGACCAAAGCTCGCCTGCTTAATTCGTCCTGGCGGGACCGTACTGAACAGGCAATTAGTGAACATGTATTAGGTGATTGCCAGCATAGATCAGGGCCCCCATAATTCATTGCTAATTGAGGCTGTTGATGCTTTACGGGGCATGTCTGATAACTGATGTTTGTTAAATCTGAAGTATTGGTTAGTGTGGTGTAGTCATCAACGAGCATCATAACATACTATTGATATGTATATCATTTTGTATATTTGGCAGTGCGGTGAACAAATAGGCTAACACATGGAACTTTCCGTCTATGACAACAATCTACAAAACTACTACTAGGTCTATTCACATCATTGTAATCATTAACAGTTCTTCCATGTGTTTATTTACTCATAATGTTTATGGCGAAAAGCTTCCATATCATTGCGGATTATTTTTGTCTTTGGCCATCCTGAGTTCAATTCTACAGCTGAGTTACTTACATAGCCATAAAACCCGGCCATTGTAACAAAGAGGCCTCTCTCACGCTTGTGTTTTGCCATCGATACCATTCCTGTCTATTCAAAAGCAATAGACGAGAGATATCTACCGTTATACACAGTTTGAATCGCTTTATCTTTTCCCACATTACACTTTCAAATTATTTCCATTTTTTTCAGATACGTTGCAGCGTTATACGCGGTGTGTCGTATCAAATCCACAAGTATACATGTACACTGAAAGCTTGTGAAATGTCACAAACTCTATAATTCATCATATAACAAGCGCTTGAGTAAGATAACCCTTTTTCTCTATCACAACAATCTACATAACTACTACTAGTAACAGCGTTACTGCAACGTAAATCTTCGTTGAAATTTGGTAGCTAGTTTGTACCAGTTGATACAAAGATAACCCTTACCTAGCCTTTTGGGTTTTTTTCGCGTAGAAATCTTTACAATTGACCGTAGCTGGAATAGCTATAATATCTCGTGCACATGCGCATGAAGGCTCTGCAGAAGAGCAGACATCACTGATATGGTTTCTTTCCAAAGGGTTCATGACGTCACGAGAGCATGGCGGCTTCAGTATAGAGACATGTAAAACGTCTGACGGTCTTTATTCGGGGTGTGTTGATAGAGGGCTTTAAGTGCGAGGGATGTATTGATTGATAACTTTCTAGCAAACACAATTTGTAGGCACAATATTGTATCCACCTAAACATTCGTAACTTTGCAGAGTAATCAAATAACAGCGTTACTGCAAGGTAAATCTTCGTTGAAATTTGGTAGCTAGTTTGCACCAGTTGATACAACGTTTTAATAACGCTGTCAACACGTGACAGGAACAGTATAGTTTAACGTTGTAAGAACACAAATCGACGTGGTAGTGTTTGGTACAAAGTAATAACAATGTTAACATTTTACAGGATATAACACAAATATTACAATGTGCTACTACGTTCTCATTCGTTGCCGTGTGGTTTATATTTTAAGGATGTGGCAAAAAAACCTGGAAGTTCGCAAAATTCACATTTACACGGCCAGAATAAAATGTTGTCGCGACATCGTTTGGTTTGCTGGTAATTCGCACTGAAGAACATCTCCCATCCCAGGTTGTGATTTTAGCAAAATATCAGAATTTGTTTACAAAGTTCAGCATAGTCACCTGCTCCAAGTCTGACAGCTAATGTGATGGTTCAGTTAGAACTTCTGACATAAGTACCCTTTCTGTACATCAGCGATGGAAAGCTGTCTGTTTGAGTCCCAATACTCCCGGGAAACACTACATACACTGAGGATACACACAACCTACTTCTCCCTTTTTGTAAGAATTCCATTACTGTATTGATTGATAAAATTTTGTTCCTTGCTCGTTTTTTAATCAGTTTTTTTTTATTAAAAGTGCCTTTTTCACATCGAAAAGTTCAGTAAAATGTTAATAGAACATGACAAAGGAAACTCAATACGTTAGGTTTAGCGAGGAAAAGTTTAAAATAGAGGGCTAAAACTCGCTATTTGATCAAAGCTATTTTTTCTTTCAATTATTGCCTTTGGCTTTCGTATCGAATCACTATCGCATGTTTTATGTCCTTGTGTTTTGTTCGATTTGGCTGACCTCATGATATTTCGCAAAGATCTGGGCAGCATTGGGTTCGTAACATGTGGACTTCTATGTGTTAGATAGAGTTCGATATTCTGTGCCTCGATGAAAAATATATATCAAGAAGAGCCTAATGTAAAATACAGACCAAATTTCTAATTTTTATTATAGATCATCTTTATGGTGAATTGTTTTCATCACAAGGAAAACTTTTATTAAAATAGTTTGGCTGTATCAAGTCTGTGGCGACACACTGCACAACTGAGGAATATACAACTAAGACAAAATACTCCGTGAAGTTATATGATAAGAGACGTCACTGGTATATGTATTTGTTTTAAATATCGACGATTTCCCCTCTTCTTTGTTCTAGTCTTTTTAGAGCTTAAATATAAAACAGTCCTCTATATCTAATAAAGCAAAGTTACGTCGCCATTGTTATCCTTTTCTCTCCTAAACGGTCCAGTACAAGGCTTCCGTTACTCTGTGAATCTTGTGGACAATCGCCGTCTGGGTGTCAATACAACTTATGTACATGAAGGTTTATTGAATGTAGCTCTATTTACATCAAGGCTGATATGAGTCCCAATTCAGATTCCGCAGTAAAAGTCAAAGTAACATACATCTTTTATCCACCCTTTCAAATTGTCAATAACTGTTAATGTCAAAATAGACCAATAAACAAGTGTTCCTGTTGACTGAGACAGTTGAGTTAGCGCCGCATGGATAGAGTAGTGCTGAGCGTGCTCGTGGACGTGACTGCCGGCTGAGACGTGTACAATGACCCTCGGCTTGTACGAGTCTTACACCGCAGTAAACTTATCAGCACAGTGCGGAATTTACGGCTGCTGAAGAAATAAAACAAGAAATTGATAGCATGGTGGATCTCGGCGATTAAGAACACAATTTCGTAGGTGAGATAGTATCGCGACGTTTCGTGCAGGCTAATGGTGTACTGCCAATTGACGGAAATTAAATGGAATATGCAGACAGGAAGAAGAAAACAGACGAATGCCACGGACACAGTGACTAACATTATAGTGATTTGTCTCTGTTGGTTCTGTTTGGAAGATCCAATGCATTCACCGTTCGTCATCTTCTTCTGTACTTTAAACGATCTCCGCATTCCCCAAATAATTAAACCGTTTAGACATATCAAAATGACACAGGGGAAAAAAGCATACACACAGGAGTTGATCCAATACCAGATCTTTTCATGGAAGAAACGGTAAATGGGTTTGGGTTTACAGTTATTGCCATCAGGTAACGGGTCCCATACTTCCTCGAAAGTCCAGGCATTGTGGACATTTACCAGGAGGATCACAATGGCAATGATAATCACAGATAACTTGGCTCTCCTCATCGTAAATAACTCCATGACCCTCAGTGGAAACCACACGGCCACAAATCTCTCAATCGTCATAATAACCAGTGTCCAGGTTGACAGATGAAGAATAAACTGACCGATATAAGTAAAGATGGCACAACCAACATCCCCTATGGCTACCTCAAACCCCGTCAACTGTTGATACACCAACCGAGCCCCAAGAACAAGCGTATCCAAAACTGCCAACAATGCCACGTAAAATGAGGATGTGCTGAACGGTTTAATTTTCATGATGGTAACGAAGGCTAATGAATTACAGAATAGGCCTATAATGGTGAGTATCCACAGGGCGCTCTTACTGATGTAATACGCCACAAGGAACTCTGTAAACTCTTCGATGTGGCCATAACCAAGGCGTCCTTTGTAAGGTGTGGTCAGCTCCACAGGTAGAGATGTAGTGTTTTTAGACCAAGCAGATATGTTGAGATCCATTCTTAATATGATGACAGCGATTAACAGGAATGTCAGCTGGCATAGACCATTTTGTTCAACCTGAAAAATCAAACAAATAATATATATTTTATTGCGGGATATAGTAGCAATATGAAGGTATATTATAAAAACATGAATATAAGGTGAGAATCCCCACTGTAAACCTATAAACTATTCTTTTATCAAATGAATTATGATATAAAAGCCAAACAATTAAGCATTTGACCATAGCCCTGTTTCATAAAACTAGAAGCAAATGTTAAATATTCTTGGAAAAGAAACATACCGAATTTCTTCGAGAAATTCATCCAAAATCTGCAATCCAGTAAAACCTTTTCAACCATTAATTTGCGAAATTTTAATAACGTAAAAATGAACGCACCAGATTCATAATCCAATAAGGCCGTTTCGCCGTTAAATTTGCGAAACTTTGAGGGCGAAAAGATCTCGCCCGGAGTTGCAATCTAGTATGTTGTTGGTGCGAACAGCGTAGAAGGAGCAAGGTTTACACAATCACCAATATTATTCGAGAAAAGGGGAAATTGGCCGGGCAGGTTAAATCTACATTTCAATGTGGATGGATGCAATACATCACGACAAACGGTTTCGACCACATTTGTTAGGTATTTCGGGTATAAAGAAACAAGGAGGACAGTTGCAAAAATATCGATAAGTACATTTGATTGATTGATTTACTGATTGATAAGTTAATTGGTTTAGTGTTTTTGTGTGGTTTAAACGACAAGAGGATTCTAATACGTTTTAAATCTAAGTGTCTTTCAATGCACTTGTGTTCGTATCCACGTGTCGTTTAAACGACTTTAATATATGATTTGCTGTACTTTTCATGAAGGAGATAACAAAGATCGTCGTATATGAAAACAGTATTTTAATCGGCATCTATGTAAATAAGACACTGGCTGTATCACCTCTGCCCTTCAACTTATAGCGGTTGTGTAGCAATAATCCAACTCTGTTTTATTGTGGCAAATGAGCAATTTGGGGGAAATAGTTTTCTGGCTACAATAAACCTTATTGGTGCATACACCCACACCCACAAATATAAGATGGGATGTACTAAGAATCTTCCGTTGATATGATGTCTGTAATAGAAACCATCAAGGCACAACCAAGCTGAGATAAAACCATCTATACAGGAGGGTTCGAACCTGCAGAACACTTTCATGGTGTTATTCAGTTCGAAAGTTATCAAAGAGCTAATATTGTACAGCCGTATAGAAGGTGAATTGAGCCTATAAAACAAATATTCAAGCAGGTTAATGGCACGTCGCTCAATGGAGCTATTCTCACCTATTAAGGTATACCGAATTGATATCAGTAATTCACGTTAAAGAAACTTATCCAAGGCATTTTCGAACAGTTACAAGGTAATTTAAAATTGAATTTTTAGCATTACAAAAACCAAGATGAAAAAAACAAGATAACAACCTTTCCTTTGCCACATTAGTCCATTACACTGACTTCCGGAGTTTGTACAAGTATTCAGCATGGCTTTGGGGTTCCGCTGATCATTTGTTTAAAGACGAATTTGCTACTGAGAATATAATTTCGAAGAGGCAAGTTAATGCCCAATTTAAGCTCTGAACGGATAACAAGCGATTTGGGATTCGCAAAATAAAATGATCGAAATGAAAAATAAACTTTAACAATACTCAGATAAATTAAAACAATTTAACAGCTTTAATTAGTCTATATTTCCTTGCATTTTTATGTAATTTTGGGATAACACTCTCCTTATTTGAACAGATACTAGTTTCGAGAACTATGTTTTTTTATTTTATATATGACAACAAAATACAGACTCAAAGCCTTGAAGTAAATGAAATCATTTTGTCTACGTTCAAAAAAGACTATATGTAAACTCTATTCTACTGGTTTGAAGGAGATAAATACGGCAGCTTCTTAAAGCGGTCGTATTGTAACAGAAATCAAGAAGCCTTGACAATAATTCGTGAGCGATAGGTAACAGAATAAATACGGCTTATTATAGCACCGTGTGAATTAGAGTATAAAGTAAACAGTCCACACAGACAAACCAGTGGGTGAAGATGTATTTATAATTAAAACAATCCTGAAAAACAGATATTTCACTTGTAAAGATAAATTTCCCAGAAAAAAGATACATAATTTTTGGAACCAAAACAAAAATATATTAAAATATATATATTTAAAAAATCATGTTAAAATGTTAAGCAAGTAAAAATGCTTGTACAAATAGATTTTTGAAGAGAACAGTTCAAAATAATTATGTGTTCATCGCAGTTTTAATGTTAGCGAAACTTTTTGCTAAGAGGATCTACAGAATGTCTATTAACAATTTGACTACTGATTCTTTTCGAAAAAAATAATATGAAAGGAATATTTAAATTTGTTCAAAGCATTGATGTCATAGCTAACAACAATCCGTTGTATTTTTTTATTTTTTTAGCTGCTGAGCTTCATTGCCCAAAATATAAATATATGTTAAGGGAATAAACTCAATGAAACTTATTAATAAGTATTGAAAATAGAATAAACCCAGTAAGGGTCAGAAAGATGTATGCTGTAATGGGTAGTTGGTTGTGAGGAGACAAAAACGTTTTTAGTGAGGATAAGAAGATAGAGAAATTACCTGCCTGAATTGGAATCCAATCTGTAGTTAACACTTCACAATGAATTGAAGAATACTTCAACTAAGTTTCATCTAATGAGCACCTGCCAAGTAGGAAGTTCACTGGTTAAGAGATCCTAAGAGAAGCAATCTGTGTGTATCAGAATGTGTTAACTCCAACAAAGGTCTATGAGAATTGGCCAGTGTCTCGACACTCCCGCCTGATCAGGCTGGTTTTATAGGGGCTCTAGAAGCATCGATCACATCATCCCAGCCACACAGATCGTCTTCTCTCCAGGCGAGTACGTCTCGGCCATTGATAACAGCTCACACGTCACTTGATAAATATCCGAATAAATTTATAGCGGTGTGCTGACAGTTAAAATAGTAGGGAGGATTTCGGCGGAACTATGGAATTCTATTTCAATTGGTTCGTCTCAATTAAGCCGCTTGTTTCCCTGTTGCTGTAAATTGATTACAAACCCGAAAGAGCATTAAGTCGATCCAGAAACAGAACTGCCAGTTTACATATGCATGAGGAAAGACACTGCTGCGAGTAATTCGTTTGTGTTACGGTTAGATGGTGATGCAGCGATTTGGCTGACATTAGGAAGTGTCGTTAACTCACAGCGACCAAATCCTTTTCACAAAGTTTCATCACCGATATTAGCATATCCTTATCGTTAACGGATGAATGAGCTGGACCCTGCTGGGGGGCAGAATGTAATAGAACAAATCAAATCTCGCCGCTATCAGTCTAGGTTAATATCAGAGAATTTCTACGAAAATTCATGGCCGTAAATAATCGGATTTGATCAAATTCATCACTATCTGTAATTGGAGCTATTCACCCAATTTAAGATGGGTTTGCTTCGAGTGATAATAAAAGGCAATAGCAACAAGCCGCCGAAAATGTCTCAATTAAATTATGACCTAATTAATACTGTGAAAATCGCGATAAGAATACAAAAAAGAGTGGTTAAATAGGGACTGGCTAAATAGTGTAGACTAACAAATGTTGAATCCAAATTCAGTTTTTCAACTTTGTTTCATTTACATGCATAAAATCATAAAGATAAATTGTTATTTGACGGTTAATTGGGTGTTGATGATTCACTTAACAGGCGCAATGCTGATGAATTCCTACAAATCGTAAGAAACCATTCGCATGTATTAATATTAATAAATTTGAGGCAAACCAACCTTAGAGGTTTGTCCGCAAATAGATAGAGGATATCCAAACACAAGACTTCAGTCATTATAAACAAATATATCTGTATCGTTGATTGGTCGTATAGAACAACAATCAAGACCAAGGTTTACTGCTTGCCGAATTAGTTCTTAACATCGACTGTTATACGCCAATCATTTCATATAAAAACTATTATGAATCCTATAAGAAAATAGGATCATGTTATAATGGACCTCTCAGTACATGTATTAACATGGTATCATGACATGTATTGACATGGTATCATGGCATGTACTCACATGGTATCATGGCATGTATTCACATGGTATCATGACATGTATTCACATGGTATCATGACATGTATTCACATGGTATCATGACATGCATTCATATGGTATCATGACATGTATTCAAATGGTATCATGACATGTATTCACATGGCATCATGTCATGTATTCAGATGGTACGATGACATGTACTCACATGATATCATGACATGTATTCACATGGTATCATGACATGTAATCATATGGTATCATGACATGTATTCACATGGTATCATGCCATGTATTCACATGGTATCGTACCATGTATTCACGTGGTATGATGGCATGTAATCACACGGTATCATGACAAACATTTTGGTGGAATGTTAGCTATCATGCGTTCACATGGTATAATGGAATGTATTAACACGGTACGATGGCGTGTATTCATATGGTAAGATGCCAGGTTTTCACACGGCTTGATGACCTGTATTCACATGTTATCATGGCAAACATTCAGGTGGAATGGTAGCTAGCACATATTCACATGGTATGACAACAAACATTCAGGTGGAATGGTAGCTAGCATGTATTCACATGGTATGAAGACAAACATTCAGGTGGAGTGGTAGCTAGCATTTATTCACATGGTGTCATGACAGACATTCAGGTGGAGTGGTAGCAAGCATGTATTCACATGGTTTCATGACAAACATTCAGGTGGAATGGTAGCTAGCATGTATTCACATGGTATGACGACATGTATTCACAAGGTAGGGTGCCATGTATTTATATGGTAAGATGAAATGCATTCAGATGGTAAGGTGCCATATTTTTGCACGTCTTGATGACAACAGGAAAAATAAACAGTAAGACACTGAAACAGGGAAAATAAACAAAAATACACTACAAAAGAGAAAAGTAACAATCAAACTCTGAAATAGGGAAAAGAAACAGACAGACACTGCTGGGGGGCAGAATGTAATAGAACAAATCAAATCTCGCCGCTATCGGTCTAGGTTAATATCAGAAAATTTCTACGAAACTTCATGGCCGTAAATAATCGGATTTGATCAAATTCATCACTATCTGTAATTGGAGCTATTCACCCAATTTAAG
>JAVFBW010010893.1:0-19033 GCA_034783835.1 Mopalia ciliata
ACTCATTTCAGAGCTATTGTTATATGCTTATATTCTGAAAACAAAATACGATTTTATGAGAAAAAGCTTTTGTCGAAACTGAAGATCAAAAGCTTCTTTTCTAAAAGAATATCCGGTTATCTCCGGGCAGCAATTAAACTACAACATCAAATTCGAGCTTCGCTTTCTGTTACATATACGGTTACCAAATTGAAGTTAGGCAAAACGGGATGGGAGCATCAGTATATCCTGTTGTAAATAAGTGATATTTAAACAGAGAGATCTCCGTGAGTCATATAGGACACATCAATGGATTGCAGAAAGATTTTTCGGTTAATCTTTGTGATGTCAATTATTTATCAATATAAACTTTAAGGTAATGGACAAAACATAAATATTTTTAATCTGGGACCACAATATTGTCCTGGACAAAATTATTATTTTGGACGCCTAGCAATTATATTAGACCTCTAGTTAATTATTTCGGACTCCTAGTTATTATTTCGGACTACTTGTTATTATATAGGTCCCTTATTTATTATATTGGACACCTAGTTATTATCTTGGGCACCTATAGTTATTATTTTGAATACCTAGTCTTTGAAACCAAGCTTTTGTGTCACCAAAAAAGAGGGGAACTTAATACAATTATATTTAGCAATTGACTATTCTCAGAATGTAAACACATATAAATAATATACCAAATATCAAATCTCATACCTAGTGACTGTATAATAAACTATTTACATTTGAAAAAGAAACTGTACACGCCATATGGTCTTAACCTGAGTTAATAAGTCAAACCCAGAATTGTTTTTGCTATCTGAATAATAATCTTCAGTAGGTAACCACAAAGCTGACTATAAGATAATTATAGTATGTCTCTTCCGGTTATCTCTTGTGTATTTAATTGCTATCGCTAACGGCAACCACGGTATTTGATACATTTTAATTACTTCTATTCACTTTAAACTCAGGAGGAAGATAATATGGTCGTTAGGTAATACTCAAATAATAAGGAGTGTGGGATAAATGAACTATGAATAATAGTCCAGATAGACATATTAAATATCTACATCACTACTTCTTTGATACATTGCCGGTTAATAGGATTTGTGTCCTAATAACTTATTTATCCAGTCAGATACACACTGTCTTTGTATCACATCAAAAACTTACTTTTTTTAATTTGTTGAAGCGTCCCGTGAAGATGTGAAGCTAGTGCTGTGCTGGCTCACAAATTGATTGGTTGATAGTGAACTGAATTATCATTGTAGCCTTTGAAGCAGATTCACGCGCAAATCAAAATTACGGTCAACGTACTAATTTTATCATCATTATAAGTTTATATACATTATGACTAGCAACAAAACGGTAATAGTTAACATTCAATATTGACAAAACCTAGTCTTACGTGTACAGTTGTAATTGGTGTCAATTGTTACGGCTTTTTTTGTTGTAAAATAAATGCGTCTGATTTCCATGTAAATTTGCATTTATTAATATATGTATGTGTGCACTACCCCGGTGTTAAATTTTAGCCGTGAGTTTAAGTCGAAAAAGTCTCCAAAACTTAAAACAATCGCCAGTGAAATTTTACACGGATATTTGTTGTAAAGTATTTATAGTGATTTCCTTCGCCGATTTACAGGTAACGGCTGTACATTAACTGTACATTAGCTACCGTCGTAAGTGTTACTATTTCTCACAGTGTAGAGTTTACATAGCCAATTCGTGCTCTTCGTCACAACTTACCATCTTAGGCTGCGTTGGCTTAAGCGAGTGCATGTTTTATGATTGGGAAAAAGTGTTGTCAGTACATTTTTCACCGGTTGATCATATCAGCTTGAGGGCAATGTCTCGATATAGACATTGAAATGACTTAATCCATAAAGCCTTGTATTGCGACCAAAACAGCAGTCCCGGATTCCTCATATCGGTCGTATATCTAAAAATAAATATCTCACAACATTGGAATCACTAGCGAATTAAGAATAAGAGTTAATATGACCGATTTGTCCACCAGTCTAGATTGATGTCTGCATACTTAACACACACGTTATTCACCTTTCTAAAGATAGTTTAATGAACTCTTGGTTTTATATCACATTTAATCCAAAACAGCTATCTATCAAAGAAATCTATAAACTAATTACTAATATATGTGTGTACCTAGTAGCTCACTCGAATGTTTGGCCTGCATCCCAAAGGTCCCGGGTTCTAATCCCGGTGGAGGCAAACAATTTTTTTTCTTCGTTTATTCAAAATATAGCCAGACCGTAGCTCAAATCGAGAAAGAGGCTAGCAAGATTTTCTCCACCCAAAATTAATTTCAGCTAAAAAGCAAAATACACAACAAAAAAATCTGCAAAGTACATTTCCTCTCTTTTAATTTCAAGTCCTCAATCGAAATAAAAAACGCTTTGAGATCCTTTTATTTATTACTTTAGACATTGGCAGTCGGATGTATTCATGAGCGGAATATCCTTACAGGAGAATACGAAGTATTGGATGCACAAGTTCGGTCAACACTAAATTTTAACGTGTACCGTTTTGTTACTTCTCAGAGTGTATATAAACTTATAATGATGATAAAATTAGTACCTTGTCCATAATTTTGATTTGCGTGATTCTGCCTCAAAGGCTACAATGATAATTCAGTTTAGTATCAATCAATCAATTTGTGAGCCAGCACAGCACAATCTTCACATCTACACGCGATGCCTCAAGAAACTAAAATAATAACTGGTTCATAAAATACAAAGACAGTGTTTATCTGACTGGATAAATAAATTATTAGGACACAAATCCTATTAACCCGCAATGTATCAAAGAAGTAGTGATGTAGATATTTAATACGTCTATCTGGACAATAATTCAAGTTCATTTCCCACACTTCTTGTTATTTAAGTATTACCTCACAACCATATTATCTTCTTCCTGAGATTGAAGTGAATAGAAGTAATTGAAATGTATCAAATTCCATGGTGGCCATTAGCGGTAGCAATTAAAGACACAAAAGCTAACCGGAAGAGACATAATATAATTATCTTATAGTCAGCTTTGTGGTTACCTACTGAAGATTTTTATTCAGGTAGCAAAGACTATTCTGGTTTTGACTTATTGACTCAGGTTTAGACCTTATGGCGCGTACATTTTCTTTTTCAAATGTAAATAGGTTATTCTACATTAACTAGGTATGAGATTTGATATTTATACTTTTGGGTCCAATATAATAACTATGGGTCCATTATACTAACTAGTAGTCGTAAATAATAACTAGGAGTCCGAAATAATTAACAAGAGGTCGAATATAATTGCTAGGCGTCCGCAATAATAAATTTTGTCCAGGACAATATTGTGGTCCCAGATTAAAAAATATTTAATTTTTGTCCATTACCTTAAAGTTAATATTGATAAATAATTGTCATCACAAAGTTTAACCGAAAAATTCTTCTGCAATCCATTGATGTATCCTATATGACTGACAGAGATCTCTCTGTTTAAATATCGCTTATTTACAACACGACAAACTGATGCTCCCATCCCGTTTTGCCTAACTTCAATTTGGTAACCATATATGTGACAGAAAGCAAAGCTCCCCTTTGATGTTCTAGTGTAATTACTGCACGGACATAACCGGATAACCTATTAGAAAATAAGCCTTTGATCTGCAGTTTCGACAAAAGCTGTTTCTCATTAAATCGTATTTTGTTGTCAGAATATAAGCATATAACAATAGCTCTGAAATGAGTTTAAGAAGATGGCAGTAGAAGCTCTTCTGTACTTTTTATACTTGTAAGCTATAGATCTCTAGGCTGGTTACGACTACTGAATTATAAACAACATACGAGAAGAAGCAGACTCTGTATCCAAACGGCAGTATTTCTTTTATAGAGCTATATCAATCTCATGCTCTACAAAATGTGAGGTTCTTTTAAAACACGTGGTGGTGGTTGTGGGGGTAGGAGAGGGGGACGTAGGATCAGAGGTAAATATTTTTATACAGCCAATGTAATAAATAAGCTTCCAAATTCTACATAGGCAACCAAATTGGTGGTGATCTTAATTTCCGCAAAAAAAAAAAAAAAATACATGTAGCTGCAACGTTGTATACCAAACTTTTGGGTTAGAACACTCAATGTCCATTTTCATGTCAAAATCATTCATTTCTCCGAAGAACCCTCCTCGCTTTTTGATCGACTCAAAACGTCTATCGCAGATAGTTCGAGATTTGTCGGGAACTGCCGGGATGTTGTCCAGTTAGAAACAGCCCCTCATAAGGAAATGCATTTGAGAGCACTCACACAAAATGCTTTGCATATAATTTAATTTGAACGAGAGTAAATATTTGGTGTATTGAACACACCGGTGAATATTCAACGACCATATCTCTGTGTTTATTTTCAGTTTTGCAATGCGCTTAAAGAATTTGGTTTAGCAGGAAAGATGGTATTTACCCTCAGCAGCCACTAAGTCAGTGATAATTGTAATGCGGCGACCAAAGAGAAAGTCATATTTCGCACCGTCCATAATCTTATCAGACGTCTCAAGAGTCAACACCTGGCTAGTAGTCCCCCCAGATACCCGACACAACATACAAATGACCCAATCTACAGGAGATACTAACCGCCTAGTTGTCCTTGGTGGATTAGCAATATTAGGCCTACATGATGCTAACATTTGTGGGGGTGTTGCTAAACAACTAAGTTCTTATCTTTTCTGTAAAAGGCTAATGCTTCTACTGCTTGTAAATGATGAAAAGCAACTTTTTTTTATTACCAAATACATTTTGAATCTTTGGCAGAATGTATGGGACAGTAAAGTCCCAAACAAACTTCATGACATACATCCTGCTATTTTTTTGCTCGCATTCAATTCTCAGAGGATAGGACACTTAACAATTTTGTAAAAAAAAAAAAAAAAAAAGGCTGGAAGGTATGAGAAGAACTTACACGACAAGGAGAATGCCAGTTCAAATAATTTCAGCTGTTACACTTGTATTCTTTTCCAATTAGGAAGCCTGTTCGCGTCTGGTTTTCCTCTGCATTTCATGATTCTCTCAAATGAGTCTCAAACCCAAGCAAGCCCAAACAAGTCATTGAGTGTACTCTTACCTTTCTCGACACTGATCGCGAACAACAACAGAACGGCTTACTTTTTCCTTTACATTTTTATCTGTGTTTCTAACCAGAAGACCGCAATGCGCAGGTCCAATACATTGTAATTTTACCATTTTTAGGTTTAGGTTTCTGGGAATCTTTCTGTAATACGTCGTTAAGCCGTGTCAACAGAAGCAAACCACGTCACAATCACTGATTAGCTCACTTTCCTTGTCCGCTTCCATGTTCGAAAGTTTCCAGAGCCAAAACTCACCTGCCTAGTTACACGCCATGCTAGCACAGCGGTAAAAGGCCTATGCCTACCCTAGCTAGATAGGTTCAATCATTTTGGGTCGTGGGTTCGATTCCTAGGAAGGGTTTCAACCTGCAAAATTTTCTGAACTAGAATCTGTTTAAACTAAGAAAATGTTATCCCAAAAATAACGAAAACAATGAATGTATATGCTAGTCAAAATATCAATTGATATAATTTAGCATTTCAAAAATAATTCATTGAATAATTAGGATCAAGTGAAAACTTTTGAATTTTCCTGATGTTGGTAACACGTACATTATTCACAATAATTTGGTTAATTACAACACTTAATTCTGAGTTGGCAAACAAAATATCCATACTTAAAAAAAAAAATATTTCATATTTTTTTCTCTTTGTTTGACAATAATAGATAGAGCATCAATTAGTGTTCCTTAGATTCTCTTACCGGTTTACAAAAACATTTTCGTCTATGATATAGTTGCGAAAAGGATATTTGTTCGCTAAATTGCATCCGTTGCAAAGGCGACATAATATTTCCACTCATTTACCCTTATTACATCTTAATAGTGTATTACATAATTTGAACCTGATTCGTCAGCTCCATCAATAAGATTGACAATAAAATTGTCAATTCACGATATTGACAATATAGTGGGTTATATTGAAGCTGAAAATTTAATTGGGCAATATTCTGACGGAATCAAGTTTCGGTAGATATTTATTGAAGGTTACGCAATAATATTGAGTCGTTGGTAGCACTCCGTCAGAATATTGCATAATATTTCATTATTTAACCGGTCGTCGGGTAGTGAACATGTCGCAAGAGAAGACACAGGAAATAATTTTTATTTTTGAAAGCATAAGCTTTACCGGGAACTACCAGTGTTCCGTTGCTAATATTGGTGCACGCATAACTGATTTTGGTGCTGTATGATAGGAGTTAGTGATAGGGAAAGTGCGTTGAATGCCATTTCGTCCATTCGGAGGAAATTTCTATAATCAAGTGTCTCGTCGAAGGAAGTTTCTGTAGGAGATCGACGTGACGGAATTTCCTACATTCTCTGATTCATTTTTTTGCCCATTTCCTTCTCTTCTGATTTTTTTTTTCTAGTGTTAAGGCAAGAGCAATTGCCACAGATGGATCCGTGTCTGTTCACCTCAACGATTAGAGCCCGAATGTCTTGAATATTGCGCAATATAATTGTACCGTTGGTGGCCAACATAAGTTTCGTCAATGATATTGCGTCTATAATATTGTCAATCTAATTGATCGTGTATGAGCCTTAGATGCGGCAAAATCCAGCTGCTACAAAAACAGTAGAGGTAAGATGTTGACGGGTTTAATAATAGAAAATAAAACGAACATATTTTCGCAAATCCTGTTTTTATTTAGGCACATTTGAATAACTTCGCAGTTTCACGTTTTCTAACCTTTGCAAGGCAATTTAAATAAGGGGTTTGCCTTTAAATT
Organism: Mopalia ciliata; assembly: GCA_034783835.1. Taxonomy (NCBI): domain Eukaryota; kingdom Metazoa; phylum Mollusca; class Polyplacophora; order Chitonida; family Mopaliidae; genus Mopalia; species Mopalia ciliata. The sequence goes on from JAVFBW010010893.1 coordinate 6,830, forward strand.
TTTTTTTAACTAGCTCGCTATTAAAAATATAACTGATGAATACAGACTGAAATTGTCGATGATGTGATGACTGCGACGAGGGACTGCAGTTAACGCACTAGGCACACATCGCGTCAAAATAGTCTACTCCCATTATTTTACCAACTTGTATTTCGCAGTAATCGACAGGATTAATCGATAATCTAACACCATGTATCATGTGATAATAATAATACTGCGATTCCCAATGAATAATTGACAAAGTACACCAAGGTCACAACTCCGAGTTAGGAATCATGGTTTAATAAACCGAAATATAGAAACATGCATATCTTGTCGTTTCTCGGAGTTGTGACTTTGGTCTACAATGTGATAATTAATACACCTATTTTTGTGATATACAATTGCGGTTGTTTTTTATTAAAGTGTGATAAACATACCGCATATTAACAGCTGTTATTTAACGGAAGCATGTTTTGACACACTAATCCAGCCGTGGCAAAATCTCATTAACACGGAATATCCGGTTCTTTTGCCATTAAATATATTTTATAACCTTTTGACTTGATGTGCAAATAGTGTTGTTATCAGAACAGTTGCTTTTACTGATGCTATATCTCAGGAAAGACATAAACCCTTTGGCTTATATTGCACTTCCTGTGAACCAAGTCAACGACTCTGCACCGCTGTATACTTATCGTAATGTACATGTGTTATAGGGAAGCAGGATGAGTTCTTACAATTCTCCCTGGTCTAATAAAGCTTATATTAAAAACAAAAACACCTATGCAATTAAAGTAAACAGCAATCGAACTATATAATGGAGTAATTTAGGATCATTGCTGTGTGTAAATAGATTATAGCGGTTTCATTAGGGTGAATGCTGTGCGCCATTACAATCTATGCATGTTACAGTTACTATTTTTATGACTTTATTTGTTTCTTTGATTGGTGTTTGACGCCGTACTCAATGGTATTTCACTTATATGACGAGAGATTGTCCACTTCCCACTGTACACAGCCTTATTACGGTGGGAAACCGTGAGGAAACCTCGGAAAGACCACCCCCGCGATTGCCGGACTCACTCATATAACTGATGGTCGACAGGCTGACTCGATCCGGCGAACGGTAAAACGAAGCAGGTTCAGTTTAGGAAGCGCACTCGCTACCATTAAGCCTCGTCTGCGGGACCTTATTACTTTAATATCTTCAAATTCTTGTTGATAACGGTATCATAAAAAAGCATCTCCGTTACTGGTCAACATATAAAGAATACAATACAAACTATGGACATAGAAAACAAATGGACGGTACAGGAGATACAACACTCAGTCACAGCAGCCAGTGGCCCAATGCAGTAGAAATATGCAATGGTTAAGGGATTATTGTAATAACCATACAGTTAGGTGCAATGTATATTCCCGGTCACATTTCTTCTTTTTAAAAAATTATCACACTGGAAAATGTATGTTGATTATTCAAAACCAACGAATCGTCTCTTGTTTTACATAAACGCCCCATAGCTAGACGTGAAAGTTTCTGAATATATCCTTTTATCGGGTTCTTTTAGGTGCGTGTTATTGTAGATATTTTGAAAATATGCAGCCCGCTATATAAACATCTGTGTTACTTGAGTACACTTGACTTTAACTGGTTATGCACGACAACCCATTAATATCATTAACAAACAACAGTCATCCTTGCTTGGTATTACGAAGGTTGATAATAGAGAAAATGGCTGGCCAATATATCCCTCAAGCAACAGGCAAATTTTACGGGACATTATCGAAAAAATTGCTGTACACAGAAAATAATATTAAGCCTACACCCACATCTTCAACCACAAAGTATTATATAGACGTTTAACACCATGTCTTAGAAGTGACTGGTCAACTGGAACTCAATATTTTGCCTTTATTGTGCCACCATCAGGACTGTCAGTGAACGATACAACATTCGGTGAAGGTATTTGTCTGTGACTGATAATTTAAAAATTTTAAATTACATGCGACAAGGGCTATGGAGCTCAAAAAGCACTTTGTAAACAGTTTTGTCCTGTCTTATTGTCACGTCAAAGTCGCTCTGAAAGGATAATAGTGTAAAGGCATTATACAGCACTATTTCATAATTAAACAGTCTGTAAGAACAGAAAGTTGCAATCTATTTTATGACAGTTATATGAAAGTTAGATACCTTAAAAACGTGACAAAAAAAAAAGATCTCTTAAAGAGGAGATCAAGGAATTGGAAGATCTGAAGAAGATAGCGCTAAGCGATGGTATGGATACAAAGTTCATACGATTGGTTATAAATTTCTCAATCGATTTTTGATTTGTATTTGCTGGTTAAGAAAATATAGGCAATTCATTTAGTTGTTGTATTTTTTTGTTTTTTTTTGTATTAGGCCATTTTATTTGTGAACAAGAAAATATAACTATTTGATCACAGGCGACCGTAGTACAGTGTGTGACATAGCTAGTAATACTGTTGTATAACTACGTACAATATAGCCTTTTAACACAACGATAACGTCATGCGCCTGTTACCTGATATATACCTTATGCCATGCCTTAGTTTAACAACGGCTATAACAACACCTATATATAAGGATTTGTTTGATTGGGTTTTAAAGTATTTCTCTGAGGTACATTAAATGCAAGATTGGAGAGTATCCCCGGTTGTTTGGTATTCTTGGCGAATGCGAAACTGTTCATTGTTCTTGTCATTTCATGATAAATTTATCCCTGAGCAATCATAAAGATTATTTATACATTTAAACAAAAACGTAACGTCCAGACACTTCCGCCTTTTAAACAATGGCTGAATGTGAAAATATTTACATTGTTCTTCAAATTTATTTTTATCATCTTGGATCCCTGATTTGTAACAAAGAAAGTTAACAGCTTTGGCCTGGACTCTTTCGATGATGATAATTTGCAATTTTTGCCGAGGATTCCAAACTACAGAGCCATACTCAAGTATGCTTCGGACATGAGCAATGAAAATAGAGTTCAGGGAATTTATATGCGTTAATGTTTTGCAGCTTCTTTTCATAAAACCGAACATTCAAAAAGCTCTGTTAACAATTTGAGTATATGGGCCTTAAAACATAGATTGTTAGAAATCAATATACCCCGGTCTTTGACACTAGACACCTGTTTAACAGTTTCTGATCCTATAGTATAACCATATTGTGTAAGTGAATGAGATGAAGCAGAACTTACTGATGTTGAGAAGAAGTTTCCATGTTTGATGCCAGTTGTATAAACAGGTCAAATTGTTTTGTAATAGTAAACAATCCTGTGCCGAATTAATGAGACAAAACACTTTTGCGTCATTTGCATGCATGGATACGAATAGTTTTCACATTTGGTGGGATATAATTAACATAGATGACGAAACTGTACTTAAGACACAAAAAGATAAACGCTATATCAGTACTGTATGTAAGACAAGAAGTCTATCAGACAGAAATATGAAACCAGCCAATACTGAGTTTCAACGACTTTGTGGCTTTCAGTAGACTTCCATAGTGCCATGTGACTCATTGCGCAAGAAATTCGTTCGTTTCGTGCAGTTTAAATGCCAGAATTTTCTGATGCCTTATGGGTAAAATATAACCTTTATTTTTGTTATTATAAATGAAATAAAAGCGGTTGAAATAGCTTTAGCATGATTAATCCATGATTCCACACCCAATTCATATCCTTCGAGGTTCCTCTATGTCTTGCTGGGGGCTCATATTCAACAATTAGCGCTGGTCTGGTCACAAAACCACTGAGACTGGGTAAAGGCTTGTTAGATATACTTCTTATTGGACACAAACAGATAATCGCTAAAGCAGTAATATATATAAGACACTTACAAATAATATTCCGTTAATTCATAAGAGTGTCGCAACAATGCTGTATATATACATTCAAATAGTCCATTTGAACCAATGGTGCATTGCCTCTTGTATCTATTAGTCTGGTAAGGTTCATTAAACAATTTGTTGACAAATTTATACAATCGCCACTTCTCTTATTAACAGGAAAATGTATAGCCTATCTATATTATGTACAAAATACCGTCTATAACTGTCAATAGTTTGCTGCTATAAATATGTAGCGTAAGCTGTCCTGCAATGTTATACGGGCTAAACATACTGAAATTATGAATAGCTCTTAACCATTTGGACAAAAAAACTGACAAATATCGAAACAACGGGTATATCAGATTTCACTGCAAAACAAACAAAACAAATCGTAGACAAATGCAGTCACTGCTTCTGACCGCTGAAACATCCTTTGCTTTTTTTGAGATGTATGATATTATTACACATATTCTACATTAAAATTGAGTTGTTTCAGAAATCGTTGCCAATTTACTATCCTGCTGATTACATGTACGTCGCTTGGAAAAAAACTGCATTGATGCTCGTCGACTTTCCGCTGTCAGGAGACAATACACATATGGGTTAATTGCACTCCCCAGTGCAACAACTGTGGAGCGAACACGCAGCACGGCATAGCTCGGCGTAAAGCCCAGTAGAGCAATCACCAGTGTGGGCATTGCTGTGATCAACAGAGTCAGGACGAGGATGAACTGTGTCTTCACGTGACTCACTTGGCGACTTAGAAAGTTTCTCTGGGCTTGGCTTTTGATGGAGCTTCCGGAAACTCTGTGAGAGAGTCTGTGATATGCCTGGTGAATTTTAATACTTATTATACAATAACAAATTACCAGTGAAACCACAGTTGATAATGTAGCATATACCAGCAGGGGTTCTAACAATACGTGACTCTCAGTTGTAGTTTTCCCAGATGACAATTCTGTCGTATTATTGATTACCAGGGCAGCTTGAACACCTGGTAATGCCTGTCCCGTTTCGGACAAACCGTCCGAGTTCCCTGCGCTCTGGAACTGGTCTACTGTAGAGTTGGTTTCCGATGAGTTGCGCGATAACTCGAACTGCATTGAAGGTACTTTTTGAAGGAAGCAAATGAACGCTATGACGAGAATGTCTGGGATAGCCAGCATTAATATCATTACAGATTTCTTAGTGCCACCGAACGGGTGGAACATTCGCCAACAGCGAAACATCGCAATGACAGCCAGTGTTATCTGAGACGTAAATGATGTGAAGGAGAAAACTCGCAAACTAATCTGTTTATTCAATACAAAAAGAACACTCCTCAAATCGTAACTGAAGTCGTTCTTTAAGCTGAAATATCCACACAGTTCCAAACCAATCGCAATGGGTACATGTGACACACATAGCGCTAAATCTACAAACGCAAGATGAACATATGCGATTGCGTTGGCGCCTTGTTCTTTAAATGAGCGAGCCTTGAGACACATTGCCATAAAGTTTCCTGGAATACCAAAGAGCATCGTAAGGAGAAGAAGAGAGACTCGTAGACCAACGACTCCTGCGTCTTCGATCTCCATAACTGTTGGGAAGATTCTCTCCAAAAAGATCTATAATTACAAAGATTTGTATTAATTTATAATATAACTCTTAGCTGTATATTGACCCTACATTCAATCCTATTATGTCATAAAGATTGGTTGATTGATTGAATGTTGTTGAACACCAAGCTACGTCTAAAGGTTTGGCTTTTAATGTTGGTACCCCAACAGTAATTGTCCTCCAGACACAACTATATGTTTGTTGGGATAAATTAAGACAGCCTGGCTATACCTGTACAGTTTCATAGCTTTCCTGACAGAGGCTACTCAAAAAGCTGTATTTTATGGTTATCTTACCATAAGTTGTAAGTTCAAACACAAAAACAGGATTTTTACATGCAATGTTAACAAACATTCTCAAGTGCCACCGCACTTAGGCATAACAACACAGGATATGTGGTTATGGTTGTATTCATATGTCTACATAGTAGTGAACTTACGTCAAAAAATATTTATTTTGTTTTTTTGATGGACTATTTTGCTATTTTTTTAAAGAGAGGCCATAGGATTTGGGGCTACGAAAGTTGTTTGTTTTTGTTTTTGCTACCGACATCCAACTCTATTAAACAAATGGTCATCTGTGGAAAGCTAGATGTCCAGCTAAGGCACGTAATTCTACAGTCGGTTGTTGCTCGCTACTATTTTAAAAATATCAAAGCCCTCTAATAAATAGTCTGTCAGTAATTATTTTTTATAAACCGGAAGTGACGTACGCGGTGCGAGCGACACACAACAACAATACCATTCCATTTGCTATAGCAACGATAAATCTCTAAAATCTATCACATCTGAGTCAAGTTCTTCTCTGAATTTTTCTATCCGGCAGAATTGTTACCGTACAGGTTTGTATCAAATTATTTTTAAGAAAGAATACACACCAGGAAGAAAGATTTAAGCCAAAAAAACTGCTGGTACAGCAGTGTGAATAGCCTTGGATACGAATACGTATCCTTATAGACTTGTATTATACAGTCAATTTGAAGGCCATGTCGCACGGAAGACAAGCATTGGCATTGTGTAATCCACTGAAAACGTAAAAATCAATACTTTGGATTCCCTCAAAATGGAAAGGACAGCTTAATCTATAGGTATAAGCATTACAATGTTCCATATATGTACTCAATTTAGGCGATTTTCTGGGCTACCTTTACTGATCACTGAAAAGCTCAGCGTCTTTCTCCCAGTGTTGACGATAGGTGAACCTGAGGCAAAACTGTCCTGCCTTCTTTCTGTCTGACCTCGATCCTCCTTGTGCTTCGTGTTAGCATTATCCGAAGCTTAAAAAATCGAAATAATACACACGGCATAGTACAGTATTCTGTTTTAATTTTTTTCTTGTTATTTTAAATCAGTCAATTCGTGCTGAAGGAACCTTTCATAATCGGGTGACACACAATGTGTTAAGCACACTCTGAAGTTCGTTAACCTGTCAAATAATGCAATTACTGGCGAATCTTCTGTTTTAATTTTTACCAGCCACTATCTTAAAAACATATACTCTCTCAGGAAAGAGTTAAACGGAATTCCATTTGCAATATCCAATTCATAATAATTTCTCACATCCAGGTAATACGGTGGCAGGCATAATTCCTGTCAGGAATGAGATATGTATACGTTTAACAACGCCATAACAAATGATATGTTGTGGGCCACTTACACCGCTTCTGGTTTGTTATATTTTAATTGCTGACTTAAATTTAATTTGTTCCTTGATCTCGTTTAAAATACGAGACATGTTCGAGACTGGCTTAATTTTAGTTTGGTCCTTGATCTGAGGGCTGTAGTTTTACTAAAATGACATTTAAAAACGACCAATTTCCACTGTAAAATCGCGTGCCTTCTGCTTTAGTAGAATTTGCCTATAGCATTGTTTAAAATACGAGACATTTTCAAGACTGACTTAATTTTAATTTGTTCCTCGATCTGAGGGCATACATTTGATTAATGGCATTTAAAAACGATCAAAAAAAACTGTACAATCGCGTGCCTTCCCCTTTAATAAAACTTGCCTAGCATTGTTTTAAATGCCAGGCATTTTCAAGACTGACTTTGATCCTTGAGGGATTTTATTTGACTAAAATGGTATTTAAAAACGGCCAAAAAACATTGTACAATCGCGTACCTTCTCCTTTAATATAACTTGCCTAGCATTGTTTTAAATAGGAGACATTTTCAAGACGAGCAACTATTTGAGGGCCATAGTTAAGAAGCCATACTCTTGTGACTGGTTGAGTGGGTAGAGACTTCTATTCTGCTTTCGATGCACAGCACGCGGGATCAAGTCCCGTTGTCCGTGGTAGGCCTTAGTAGGGCGGATTTTAACTATCTCGGGTTTTCACAAGTTGAAAACCTGCATCACAGTAGTGAAATACCTGGACCAAAAAACCCCCATTAAAAAAACAAAAAAAAAAAAAAACAAATACGGCATATTAAAACAAGATGACATTTCGTAAAAGGTAGTATTATCCCATCCACATGACCAAAGCGAATCACCATTTACTTGGTAGTACTAGTTGAACGTAAAAGAAGCGAAGAACTGTTGAACAAAATCAAATATCCAGCTTGATTATCGGGTTAAAACCGCAATCTGTTTGCTTCTAGCTCGTTGACCGAATCAATGACATTGGATTGAGATAGGAAACTAAAGAAATGCGAGAAAAAATGGGGAAACTCACCTGTAAATTTATAATACGTCGATTTTATCCCTCGCTAAGGTAATGCTACCTTTTTTGGATATCGTTTGCTTGCTAATATTAACGGTGTGCTTGCTCCGACTATGCAATGTCATATCAATGGAACGGATGATTCCGTCTATCATCTGCCGAGTTAGCACTTGATGTGCTCACAGAATAGATGCGCCGTGCTATATACGCATGACACACGTAATATCCCATATGTCTATATCGTAATTCAAGTACAAATACACTTTTCGCTTATAATAGAAACATATCAATTAGTTACACTGGATCCCGGATGATTGTCCTCGGGTCCGTTGATTGTTATACCGCTCATTGGTCAACCACACCGCCGAGCAGATTACTTTCCTTGCAAATTAACCATGTGGTCTCTTACGATCGTCAGCTATGGCTTGTCATTCTATTAAATAGCCATATATGGAATGGGGGGGGGGGGGAGGGGGGGTAATCTATTCAAGAAATTCTCAGCAAATTAAAAATAATTTGTTTACTAACGTAAATGAGCATGATAAGTAACCCTACTAGATTTTGTTCACAGAGAAAATAGCTTTAGGCAGGACATAACTCTAGCGAATATTATGGTTTATTATTGTGATGCAGTTTTTATTTCAGTGATTCGATAAGTGAAGTTCAAGTATTTTTGTCCCAGCTAAAATGGAAATAAATCCGGTTTCGTCAGTTGAAAATATCTGAAAAATTGTTGAACTCGTTTATTTCAAATATGCAGTGTGATAGAAAGATTATCCAATTCAATTCCATATACTACGATATAACTATCACTCTCTACGTTTTCATTTTATATTTATTTTCAAAATCACAATCTGGATATCGCGTGATTCCCATCGTTATACAGGATCCTCTCGTTTGACAACCCCTATATCATGATGGACTGAATTGGACACATATTCCATTCTTATTTGGTTAACTATTAGCAAAAATCAGTTAACCGTATTTTTTGTCAATTAATTAAAGAGCGATGATGTTTCTATGGTAATGATCATGAATATTTATAGATTATCAATGTTACAAAGACAAAAACGACATTGTATATAACGTCCACCATACATCGAAAAAGTACGATTCCTATCAACACTCAGAAAATCATTCTCATAACTGCGATATACGTATGATCTACTGGCGCTCAGTGCTTTTTCGTCTTGGGGGTGGGGTCTATTCAAGAAATGATTTTAATACTTCTTTGTACAGAAAAGTAGTGTCAGTATTTCTAGTTTTTATTTTGTCTTCTTCCTTTTGTTGTATCGTCTGCATGCCTTTATCTAAACTTCTGGATAAGTCATTTTCTTGAAATTGTTATTTCGCAATTTGGTTGCACATTCAGCGATATCGGTTATGAAGTTTAGCGTTTGCGCTCACCAGTCCTGCTTCAATGTACCGTTCACATGATCTAGTCCGCCTATCGTATATGAGTGAATCACATGATATGCCTTTAGCAATCGCGTTTTGTTTAAGGAAATTAGGAAAGCAACAGTGTGACATAAAATACCAAGGAGTTGGACGTTATATCCCAATCAAATAAAAAGTTTTATCCCCAAAATATTTTACATACAGTTACCAGAAAAGTGAAATCCGGTAACCGTGAGTATTCAACCGTATTTCGATGTCTACGATGCTGGACAAATGATAAAAACAAATTATTTCCCTGACAATCACACCAGTGGTCCAACAATATCATAACATCCACTAGCAAGCGTCATGGGTCTTCCTAACATTTTGATTTCAGAGAACGCTACCATATTACTGCAACTAAACTTCAAATACAAATTATGTATTAATTGTATGGCATGACCTGTGTCATCTTGTTTTCTGTGATCCAAAAGTTTGTATAGTATATGGTTACATGGCGTAACTCAGAAGTATGTGGTCTCATTCATCTTTATTTCTAGTTTAAAGGTCTTGCTGGGCCCCTTGGTGGATTTTCAGAACACCCATTGTATTAAGCCGCTTGTGCAGAAGGATATAGGCATATATTTTTGGAAAGCTTGAATACTTATATGTATGTGGATGTGGTGAAAATCCAATCATTATTACTTAAAATTTTGCACAAGGTGTAAATATCAGCAGACAAAAAAGACTGGGGCTTATAAGGGCAAGACCGTAAACAGTTGTGTGTAAGACTGACTTATCTACGTCCATATTCACGCAAAATCAACCATTTCTCAGCAGTTGGCCGAAAGAAAACTTCTTGTCGCGGTTATCTTCAGAGCGGACGTTACATGTCTGCTTTAGTCTAGTCTCAGCCCAAAAAGTCGTACCTTTGGTACACTCGTTGCTACTAATAAAGATTGTACTACGGTACGACTTTATAGGGCCATGGTACTAGACTACGTCTGTTTGTCATGTTATACCCTACGCGGAGGATGCTGTTATTTGTCCCAAATCAACACAGAATCCATATGAAATTAAAATGCTTGCCATACATTTTCATTTGCAAGGGAGTTCAATATAGAATCCAACAAGATACATATTCGCATATAATCATCAACCAACCACATGTGCATATTTATTAAACCATCGCCCCCTACCGTCGTGGTATAGTGTTTCAGTGTTTGATTGAACGGATATACATGTCGCTTCAGTTAGTGTGTATAAATGTGTAGCACGGACAGCACTAATATATGTGACATGTGCATATGATGGCATAATTTTGTTTTCATACTTTTACATGCCAAACCGGTTCGAGACCGTGGTTAACTTGTAGCTTGTTCTCTTACTGATCCTACTCCAATTTACCATACAAGTGATCGAGTCCGTCTGTCGACCATCAGGTATAGGAGTGATCACCTGATGTATCCCGAATTACCCACCGTAATAGACATGTGGCAATATGAAATGGATATGCCGTCATCATTTAAGTGAAATACAATTGAGTAAAAAAGCCATTCATTTCGTTTTTCGCAGATGAAATATAATATGAATGATGAATGCAGCAGATGGAGATTTCCTGTCCATGTAAAAGAAAAATTTCTTTCGCCAATCATCGGCTTTATAAAAATAATTTATTTGTAGCTGCTGATTAAAAAAAAGTCCCATGGCTGAGGATTGTCAGAACAGTTTAATTTTAAACATCCAATTAAAATCATATATTATCCGTTTCTTGGTTTAAAAGTCCAAAATACTTCAATTGGCTCCTGACAAAATCGTTTTTATCAGTCCTCAGCCATAAATATTCATCTCTGGGATAAAATGATATTTGGGGCAACCAGTGTGTGCCAAATGCAAATGTATTAAAAATGGCGTGTTCAACAACCTTTGCACGATCAGTTCCATTTAAAGGTTTTTTTTGCTGATATCTGATTTTCAGCTAAAAGTAATTTTTACAATACTCTTAAAAGAGATACTATATGAAACCGTATCCAATATCGATAAAAATGTCGCACCGTCCTAGCTAGTAGATGGCAAAATGTGCCTAAAAAGGAATGAGTCTTTAAGACATTGCTATATTCGCGCCCTAACACCTTCAAGACAAAGGAATTATTACAGTCATGGCAATGCATTATTTTGAAGAATATGTTGTTATATATTCAAACAAAAGCACTGAACCTTCTATAAAGTTAGCTAGATACCCGGTCACAATGTCTTTAAAAATCTTATAACCAATCTTATAATCTTATAATCTTCACCAACTGTGTTTCAGTATTTTGTATGGCAATTGTGCATAATACAAATTGCTATTTTTGAGGCCTTAGTTTGATATGGTGGGAAGGGTCACGTGCTTCTTAAGTTGACGCTATATGGCGCTAAAATGACTAGGTGTTAAACCAGCCAATCAAATCGCTTCATTTCAAAGAAAAACTTTTTTATTTATTATACCCGGTTAATTTTTTTGGTCTCACGTCCGTTTATGTTATCTTACGTGAGCTTGGTCAAAATGCAAACGTTTTTTAAACCATCGCCCCCTACCGTCGTGGTATAGTGTTTCGGTGTTTGATTGAACGGATATACATGTCGCTTCAGTTAGTGTCTATAATATCTCTCACAACTCCTTCCAGGGGCAGTATCTAACAGAACAAATTATCCTGTGCGCAATAGTAGTAACCAGTCTATCCCTTTCTGT
>JAVFBW010011004.1:0-13590 GCA_034783835.1 Mopalia ciliata
CCAATCAAACAAACAAACAAACTGATTCTGTATTTAATACCTGTATTCTTTTCTGAATGTCAGGAAAAGAGATGACACACAAATTGCAAGAGACAAACGAAAGAACAAAGCAAACGATTTGTTTGCCAACAAAAATTAAAAAAGAGCAAGACTACGAGATTGAATAAATATTTTGATTTTCAGTTTATTAGACAAATTAAGCTAGGAGACTTCAATTTGCATATTTTGCTCCTTCCTTATTTTATTAGACAAAATTAGCTTTCCATATATTTTTCTGCTCAGTTTATAAGACAATTAAAATAGAATTCGTCATATTTTGCTCCTTAGTTTATTAGACAAAGATAGGATTCTTCATATTTTACTGCTCAGTTTATCAGACAATCAAAGCTAGGATTCACAATTTAAAAAAAAATACACTCCATATACAGATAAATTAAATAAACTTACAAATGGAATAAAAATATTCTGTAAGATAATTTATTAACATAAAATTAATTTCAGCTTGGAATCTGACCCCTTTTCTGGCCCAATGATATCCACCATTGTATTAAACTTGTTCAGTTTGTTGTGAATCTTTGGATAATGGTTTAACAAGACTTCACAAAATGATATCCATTAAATAAGAGTGTGTAGATATAACTGAAGTTTCCCTGATGTACCTATCACAAGTGACAGTTTGTTTAGAGAAAGCATTTTACTGTTGTCAGTGGTAGATAAGGATATATGATCAGCATTTCACATATGTACCTCTCCATTGATGTTCTTTGCTAATAGAACTGTAAATATATCCCAGTAGCTTTTAACTGTATTGTTTAACATGTAGCTTCTGGCAGTTGTTATGTCTAGACAAGATACTTGTAACTGAGAGATAAACCTGGTATTTTCATTGTGTTTGATCCAGGCCTAGTCTACTATTGCTGGGAAACATCACTTAACATAAAGTCGGACAATCACTGCAAAAAGACATATGGTCACATTCCTATAAAAAAAATTAAAAAAACAGTTGGTGAAAGGGGGTGGGTGGCAGGCCGATAGAGAGGAATTTCTTATTGTCCACCTGTAAAACCTCGGCATTCAGCCCACACATCTAAATGAAGCTCAGTTCTGAGTTTATGACTGCCATTAAACGTACTGAGTGGTTGTAGTTAGTGTCTGGGTATTTCTCTCCTTCCTGCACTATGTTATTTCCCCCTGTTCATAAAGATCATATCTGTACACATATGAGACACCTGGATTAAAATGCCTATTGTCCTCTGTATGTATAACATTTCTGTTGAGTGTAGACAAATCAATAAGGAATGTGGAAGGTTTTAAGAAAGTTGTTAAGTTTTTATTTTCTGATTTGGTATGGTACACCACAAGAGAATAACATGTGTTGTATGATCTATTTAAATCTGTGCTTCAGTATTTAGCGTGTCAGACTACTGATTGTCCTTGTAGTCTCGCAGTGCACTTCAGATTTAAAAGGGATTGACTCAGCTACAGCTATCACAGTGGTGGTTTTTACAAGGTTTCCTCTCAGTTTTCACCAAGTTATCTTCCTTCGAATAAGCCCCGCGAGGGAGCGGGTTGGCCATGGCCCGGCAGAATACTTCCTCGGCTTCCTCGATCGACCGTAAGAGGCGAGAAAAGAGGTTGCTTTCTGTTCCCCTGGTGTTCGCAGAGCTAAAGGGTAATGGGAAGCAGATTTGTTTGTGATGTTCTATATTTGTGTCCGTCGTCATATAAGTGAAATACCCTTGAGTACGACGTTAAACACCAATCAAACAAACAAACAAATCCTTCGATTAAGGCAGAGCAAATGTAAGAAATGGGCATTCTGTCAACCTTTAGCTGAAACACCGAACTTTAACCACAGTCCAACAAATAAATCGAAATAATTTGATATGTACACAATATGGAGTTAAATGTATCCACTGATTTATCTGAATATGTATGCACACATAGTTATCCTGAACAATTCAAAACAATCAATTTCAAAGCAAATAATTACTGCCCCAGATAAACTATATGGAAAAGAAATCTGAAACATTTAAATCTATTGGTTATTAATTTGTTTTTATGCATTATTTTTGGTATACATAGTCAGCTCTTTATTAGGTTCGATTGGCATCGATAATTAAATTAATTAGATGAAGACACACAGATGTTATGAGGTAATGGGCTGCTCTTATCAAATCTGTAATCATTTGTCCACTGTGCAGACAGTTTCATTTATGGCCCGTAAAAAAAACTATCAATGCATTTTGAAACAATAAGCTCAGTTATTTAAATGTAGATACCTGGTCAACCTGAATATACAGTAAGCATAGTAATATATTACTAATACCTGGCCCAACTGATTAGTCAGTTAGCATAGCAAAATATTACTAATACCTGGTCAAACTGTGATAATAGTCAATAAGTACTGTTAATATTATTGGTACCTGGCCAAACTGAATAGTCAATAAGAACAGTAAAATATGTTGATACCTGGTTAAACTGTAAATGGTCAGTAACTCAATAAGCATAGTAAAATATCATTGGTACCTGGTTAAACTGAATAATCAGTGAGCAACATAAAATATGATTGAAACCTGCTTTAACTGTGAATGGTCGGTATGCCTTCTAGAATATATTGAAACCTGGTTAAACTGTGAGAATCGTCAGTAAGCATAGTAAACTATTATTGGTAACTGGTCAAACTGAATAATCAGTGAGCAATGTAAAAGATTATGCCTTATAGAATATATTAAAACCTGGTATAACTGCGAAGAGTCAGTAAGCACAGTAAAATATGTCTGATAGTTGGTTAAACTGTGAAGAGTCAGTAAGCACAGTAAAATATGTCTGATAGTTGGTTAAACTGTGAAGAGTCAGTAAGCATACCTGGTTAAACTGAGAATAGTCAGTAAGCACAGTAAAAATATTTCTGATACCTGGTTAAACTGTGAATAGTCAGTAAGAACAGTAAAATATTACTGATACCGGGTTAAAGTGAAAAGTCAGTGGGCTAGGTACCATGTCCATGATACCTGGTTAGTCTTTGAAAAAGTCAGCAAGGTTATGGATACCTGGTTGATACCTGTTAGCACAACATCCACTACAAAGAACAAAACAACAGTCATGGCAACAGGTAAAACCTGACACAGTCAGCCCTTCACCACTTTTGTTTATAGCTAAACTGTATGCTTCAATCATTGGTCAAAACATTAATAAAGCTACTGTGTCTGTGACATCAGATGATTGTAAATTGTGAGCACGGCCCTGCAGCCAGGCACTCTCTCTTTAGAATTGTAAAAACCACAGTTTCCTGTTTATCTGCCCTCATTACAGCTCTGTACTTGATGCTCCTGGGGGAATTCCAGATGACAGTCTATATACCACAGGCCTATCACTCCCTGAAAAATTAGCATCTCATCAATACCAGTAATTTGTCTTTTTCAGTTTGGATATTCGCAGTTAACACCCTACTTGCTGGAAAAAAACCATACAGAAAATAATAATAAATGGTTCTACTTAAACATGTTATATTAACATTAGTTTTGGGGAATCCATAAAGTTGTTTTATATGTTATTTGATAATGTATTCAACCATAGGCAAACTTATATGACCATGACGGCACCTTGATCTATACTAAACAATGTTTATCAAAAGCGTATCATCTGTTTTCAAGATTTACATCAGCATTTGGCATTTGACAATATTTCTATTTGAGAAAGAGGTCCTTTATAAAAAGGGTTCCTGTACTTAAACTTTTGATCTTCATCTGTGCCAATAATATTCATAAGTTTCTTCATGTATTTAACAATATAAATTGATAGTTTGATAACATGTGTACAGTTGAGTGAGCAGGGAGGAATTCTGTTTGAAGCAGTGTAATATCTTTCCTTACATGATAGCATCTCGTATTGCACGGCCTGCTGATCACTCTCTCAGCGGATTTGACAGAACAGAAATACTGGCTTATCATTAGATCTAATCTCACCATAACACATATACACTGACATATAGGTCATTATCAGCCATGAATCAAACATAAAAAATGACTTTAAAGATGACAAAGTTATAAAGAAAACTTCTCATAAACATACACGGAAATTAAGTTATGCGGGCTTTGACATTAAGTTTACGAAAAAACAAACTGAAAGAGAGAGCTCTGGTATGCTATGATATGCTCAGCTTATTTGTAATTAAGTATAATATTGTGCATTGGTAAATACAATAATGTTGCATGCGGCGGTGGCTTAGTGGTAGCGTGTGCACTTTCTTATCCTACTTCGATTTACCGTTAACTAGATCGAGTATATGAGTAAGTCACATGTGGTTGCTCTGGTAATCATGGGGGTGGTTTTTACCTCTTTGTTTGCCACCATTATCATACAAGGAGTAGTGTGAAGTGGACAATCTGTCATCATATTAGTGAAATACCTTTGAGTACGATGTTAACCCCCAATGAAACAAACAAAATTATACGTTGCTTGATCAGTTATTTCAAACCCTGTAAAAAAATATATGATTGATTGATTATTATGTGGTGTAAAACACTAATCAATCAATCAAATTGTTTGGTTTTTACAAGGTTTCCTCTTGATTTTCCGTCATAATTTAATCTGTCGTCATATAAGTAAAATACCCTTTAGTATGATGTTAAACCCCAATCAATCAAACAAACAAATTAAATTTTAAGTTTGTAAGAGAGTGGCTTTTTATTGACTATTAGAAAACCAAAGAATATTTGTTCTGTGAATTTATGTTCAGTGAGAAAGTATGTTTCGGGTGAGCTATCCAGAGAGGTGTTAGGGTCATGTGAAAGGTGGATGGTGTCAGGCCCTGTTGATGTGTGATGATAGAAAGCTGTCCTGTTGATGAGTTACACCTGACAGCCCTGGATCAGAGGGTTTTATAAACCCATCCACAAACAGCATTATTCCCTATGGCTGACAAGAGGCAGTGATGTAACAGTACATGATTTAGTTCACTGATAAAACAGCTTGTCAATCCACTGACATAAAGGTTTTAAACAATTTGACATATAAACACACAAAAAATTTTTTATAATTTTATTGTGGTGATTTTACCACGCTCATGCAATCCTAGCTACATGTATGAGTCATGGTGGAGCAGCACAGACAATGGTTTGTTGTATTGTTTTGAGATCACCAATCTATGTGTACAGTCAAGAGAATCACTGGGAGGCACATCATGTTTTGACACCTCATCAACTGAGCAGTCAAGTGGCCCGGGTTATTATCGTTACATTAAAGTCATCTGTGAATGATGTCTCATTTTTATAATTATGTTGTTTGGTGAATGGAGCTATTAGCTGAAGGCACAAATGATTACTGTTATGTAATGTAGCACAGGATTGTGTTTAATATTCTAACTGTTAATGAGCTGTCTAATCTCAATGTAAATGAGTGGGGGCTCATGATACTGGGTAAAGTCCACAATTACATGCATGATCACAGTTTATGTCATTCCTGGCTTGTTAAAGCGGATAGAGATAGGGAATAATGCAAATACTTACATTAAACTGAAGGATAAATAAATGAAGATCAATTATTTTACGATTTACTAGTTTACATCGCAAAAGTCAGATATTTTCAACTGAAAACTAATTTATAGTCCAATTGATTATAGGTGCCTTTTTTGCATATTGTCATTTCATTCTGAGGATCACCAAGATGGAGTTGGTAGACCGTGTTTTTGTAAATATTTAGATATTTATTGTTCAAAACTTTCCCTCGAGCAAGGAAGTCAATTTGTTTGGAATCACTGTCTTCTTTAATACAAGGATTTGCCCCGGGTGTTGAATGGCTTTAACCGGGGTTTTCTCTGATAACATCAGGAGAAGGGTTATCCTATCTTACTGATGTAATGATGGTGAGAGATGGATGATAGAAACCTATAAACATCTTATTACAGGCACTGACTCCTTTTAGTCTAATGTCCACCTGCCTGTTACATCTCACACAAACTGTTGCCTGTGGTGCCAGGCCTTGACAGGTTGTCAACATGACAAGGAATTGTCAGGAAATGAAAAATGGCCTCTGAACATGTTGTCATGTTGAACAGTTGTAGAGCTATCACTGATTACCTGCCATTGTTCCCACTGATGCTGTTATGATGATGATTGCTGTTTGAGTTCTATCTCAATCATATTTTGTGACCTAATAAATAAACCTCTCTTAGGGATTCTCTAAACAGCTCACCATTTGCCCTTTACAGAAACGACCCAAGGGGGCAAAGAAGGTTAATAGCTTTATGAAGAGATATTTATTCTCTATTTCCTTTTTGCTCTGACATTGTTTTCTGTTTACAAGGCTATGCTAATCTGGGTAAGATGGCTTTCAACACTTGGCACATCTGAGCAAATGACAGACTTCACCATTTACAATCAATGAGTATACAATGGCTGAGTTGCAAAGCTGCCTCATGTACATCTCAAACTGTTCCCCAATGTGGAGTTCTCTTGATCTTGTAATCTCTTCAAATCCTGACACTCTGTGTAAGCTGGATGCCAAGTTCTTGAGGATTTTGGCAGTGGTGTCTCCGACTGGCAAGAAATGGAGACAGGCCCTTGTTTTAGATTGATCCCCATGGTGTCTAGAGAATGTTCATTTGTTAAGAGGTTCTCCTTCACCAGCTATTCTTGGTATGCTGATCTCTAACACTGTATGCTTCATGTTCCTAGCACTCTCTATATTATCTCGCTCAACATTAGTAATACATTTACAGTTTGAATGATTGTTTATTTATTTGAAACAATTTATTTGAATTCATGGATTTAGTCAATTGTTTTCCACATTGATTGTAATTTAGTATATAATTAACTATAAAAATGGCTTTTATGTGGTTTTCCTAGCATTAAACTAACCAGTATCCAATCAAAACCCCACTCACAATAACAATTATATATTCTCCAATTTAATGATTATTTTGCATTCACAGGATCGAGACTGTCCTCCATCAGGTTTATAAGTTAGTCACACAATGTGACTTTTGCAATTAAAGGGTTGATTTTAATGAGGTTTCCTCTTGGTCCCCCATAATTAGGCAACAAGCAGTGTGAAGTGGACAATCAGTCGTCTAAAGTGAAATACCCTTTAGTACGACATTAAACCCTGACCAAACAACACACATGTTTATTTTGATGCGACTTTTCACTGTCTATGCAGATAGTCAGGCATGTTTTTTTCTAAATATCACTTATAGACATAAGTATCTCTCAGTTGACATTTTTCCAACTTGTGATGCAGAACAGACATAAAGATAAACTACATCTACTAACTACATCTACTTTCCTTACATTAAAAATACATGACCATGTCACACTTATGTGTTGTATGGACAAAAGTGTTCACACAATATGTATTTTCAATGTAAAGAAACGACCAAATGTCATGGGCTTCCCATAAAGGATCTAAACCCAACCCTCCTGACAAAGGGGAACATTTTTAGTGCAAAGGCGTCTTTACTATGCACTGGAGGAACACTATTTTGTGATTGTTCAATTAAACTTAAAATTGGTTCAGCCAACCTAAATGCATGATCAAATTTCCAAACCCCCAGTGCCAAGGGAACAAGTACTTGAATGATCTGTGGACAACAATGGCCATCCCGGACTATTAACAGCAGTGGCCATAGATTATTGATGATGGTGGCAGCAAATTATTGACAGTGATGGCTGCGATGGCCTCAGATTATTGACAGTGATGGCCATAGAATATGTACAGTGATGGCAGCAGATTATTGACAGTGATGGCCATAGAATATGTACAGTGATGGCAGCAGATTATGGACAGTGATCGCAGCAGATTATAGACACATTTCTTGTGTGTTCTATACAAACTCTTCGTCTTTCTTGGATAGCTTTATTTTCCTACATAAATGTACTACTTTCAGGAACTTTATCTATAAGCTGGCCCTAAGACCTGCCTGCCTCTAGTACAATTAGGTGTCTTTAATACACCAACACAGACATGACCATCTTGAAATCTACTTATTTTCAGGATAAGTGTTATGACATTATTGAGGCTCTAAAGTACCTTAGTGAATTATTTATTGTGTGACATTGTTGTGTCCTCCTGCAATAAATCAACCTCTGTAATCAGTATATATGAAGAGTCTTTGTGGCCCACTTTATGCGATTTCATTTTGGCATTCAGGAGATTATTACTATTCTGAAGTAAAATTTACCTTTTTGAATGAAATTAATTGTTAACATCTTATAGATCCAATATACATGTAGAGTCATAAAACAATTTGGTTTGATTGTGGAAAAAGCAAACAAATGGATTAGTTAAAACTGACCCAGTTTATTTATATCCAGTTCACCTAACATTCAGGGAAGACTGTTGAGTTAACTTGAGTATTTTCACAGGACTGCTTGAATAGGGTTTTTCTTAACTGAGAAAAGCCCAATGCGAATGCTGGTGGTATTGACAGGTATCATAGTGTGTAAACACTTTGCTGACTGTGGGCCTAGTGCTCTTCTATCTCTGTAGGCCTCTAACTTCTGTCAGTTTAATCCCACCTCTCATCCTTACTACAGCCAGCCTAACCGACACAGTCAGTAAGGGATTAAGATAATCCCACAAACCTGCCAACACAGGACTGAGCTGGATTAGGAGGCCCTCATAAATAGGTCAGCTGATGACACAGAGCAAACTGGAGCTGACTAAGAAGGGTTACATGATAAAGTGTGTGATGGGTAGGGTAGAATGAGACAGAGTGTGAAAAGTGTTGGCCCCCTAACTCCTGATAATATCACCCCTCACCCTAACCATTGACATCAATTACTACAGCCAATATATCTGATACGCCAGACAAATAAATCTTTGCTTGCTTAGCAGGATATGGTGAAAATCATATAATTCTCCTGTAGGTCACTAGCTTGTAATCAGCAGCTTGCTACACCAAGTAGAGGATGAAACGTGGGATGTTTCTCTTACAGAAGTATACATGTACCTTGATAGCAGGGATCATTGTTAGGCAAGTGGACGGATGTTATAAAAAAAAGTGAGCATAAAACAGAATCTTTGCTCAAACTGTTAAAGTTATGAAATCGACTACAGACTGCATATTAGTGAGTTAGGTGCACGATTGGCTTTTCTCATACCTTCTTGCGTTACTTTCCATGCACAGGCAGTCAGTCAATGTGTTATCTTTGCTAAGTTGAGCATAAAATCTACTCTTAATTATAGTTTATAACTTATATTCCAGTAATTTATCACTTTAATGGATTGGGTGTGTCAAGTCAGGGTTTAAGCATACCTTCATGAAAAGGCAAAAGGTTGCAGGGACATTTTTAAAGCCTACCCCATGACCCCACAGTAAAACCTTCATTTCTTATGCTGTAAACAGTAGTTTGTTCCTGATACATAATCAAAAAAAGCTAGAATCAGTGGCCAGATTGCAGATATGTCATACAAGATAAAAGTCTTTTTCAGGGGCCGTGTGAAGGAAAGTTTTGTTAAATGGTTGGCATTGCCTTGGTAACTGATGTACATGTAGACTGCTAACTTGATTACAGAGCTCTACATAAACCTCAGGGAAATGAAAACTTAATAAAGGGGGACTGACTCAAAGTGAACAATTTAATTACAACAAAGCTGTGCCAGTACATGGGAAGGAGCAGGGAGTAGAGACTGGAAACTCCTCATTAATCATTCCTGCATTCCCATTCTTTATTGATGATCCCACTCCTCTACCTCATCAGACGTGGTTCTTGTTGCCAAGTAGGAATGTCTGTGGTCAGAACAATAGCTACACTTCAACAGAGATCCAATTAGAATATTCAGATTCTCTATTATTAGACCATTGCCTAGAATTTATCAAATAACATTGTTCATCTTACTAAAAATAAACTATCAGTTTGCAGCTTGTTCTGAGATACTGTGTGCCTATCATTAGAATCAGAAACTGGTCATACATATAGGCACTACAATACATGAAGAGGAAAAAAGAAAACAAAGCGGAAGACAACTTTTGTATGTTTATGTTGAAGGATATTTAAACATATATGAATATGTTTGCCTGGTACATGTATATGCCTGATTGTGATTGTAAGATAGATAAGGGTGCTCTAGAGGGGATATGAAATTTCATATTCCTTTTTTCATAAAACATTCATAGAGTTTCTTCCAGTCTATATAATTGGTCTGATGACTGTCAGTCGGTACAGATTGAACTGATGATGATGGTGGAAGTTAAGTATCTCAGAACACTGTCAACTAGTACAGTTCATGTCATTGGGCTTGGGGCCAATCAGGGTCACATTACATACTAGTAATTACAATCATGTGCTATCATAATTTTACCTATAAGTGGCCATTTACATGGTAATAGTTAGAGTGGCACATCATAATCAGGTCAAGGTCACCTTCACACTTTGACCTTCAGAGAGGCTCACTGAATCCATAGGAGTGTTAATGTGACCAATAGTCAGTCAGTCTCTAAATTGAACTCTGGTTGAGTGGACTTGTTTCTGGGTAAATACATTACATGAGGAAGTTATATTCTGTCATGATTAAAGTGATCTTCTTCAATCTTTATTGGTTAATATCAGATTTTTGTGTGATCTCAAATCTAGAAAACTATAAGCTTATACATATTTCAATTTCAACTTAAAAAAACCCCATGTGGTGTGAAAACAAACTAGGTGATATTTCTCATAATTCATAGTAACAATGCAATCTAAAAAGATTGTAACCCCCCCTAATGTAGGTGTAAACTTAATAAAAAAACACCCTATTTAAATCTCAAAACAAACTTTATGATCATGAAAACCAAAAATATAAAGACAGTTTTGTATTTTTGATTTGTGCTAAAAAATGTATACTACCCGGTACTGTGTAGTGTTTGGTAAAATAAAATTGAAATATGGCCGAAAACCCAATGAAATCTTTCTCATACTCTTTTTGTGTGTCTATAATGGGTATATGATGCTGAGACTGTGGTTAAATGGCCAGGGTACTGGACTACTGACCCTCCTTTGATGTACTGCTCATAGGATCAACTGCCCTTGTCAACCTAGCTCAGGTATATGAAGTTGCTAGTCTCACAAGATTGCTTTTTCAATGGCATGGTGGTTTTTACAAGGTTTTCTCCTGGTTTTTCATTGTATTTACATGAAAATAGGGCAGAAAATTGAGTCGGAAAAGTCAGAAATTTAAAAACTCTCTGTTATCTTAAGTAAACAAAGTTGAACTCCAAACAGAACAAACATAACAGAACAAAAATACAGGTGATTGTATTGTTCTGATCAGTGGTTTTATTTCAAGTTAATATGCAGCGGAAGATTAATGTTTTAATTAAGTTGTCAATTAAGTTCAAAGAGATTTCTGATTGTACTGTATGAATGTCATCACACTGTTTATTAGGCTAGATAAATTGTTGTTAGCTTTATTAGTTGCTTAGTTGCCCACTTAAAGACCAGGGTAAAGATTAGTTAAAAATACTTAAGTACATAATTGTTGACATAAGATCAGTATATGTATAGCCTGGTTTTCTTATCTCAATGTTATTGGCTATATCTAGGTACAATGTTAGTTCAATGATACTGTCAAGGGCCAGTATAGATCAGAATAGACAGTTTTTGTTCATAACCTAGATTTTCATTCAGTACTTGTACCCTCCCTATAAACAGAGATCTGTATTAAGTATATATTGATTACATAGAAAATTGTAAATGACATGATTATGTGGGTATTGTATTTCTTTATATTAGAAAATGAATACATGTTCTATTGAATGCACAGAATGGCATGAACAACATTGATTACACAAAGAAATGTCTGTTTTCTGCAAAAATCATAGAGTCTTACACATACTTAACTAAGTCTACATGATTCTGCAGGCACCGGAAAAGATTTAATTTAATTAGAGTCAAAATAACTATTGTTGCAAATTAATACTTCAATCTTTAATAGCTGTCCTCAGGTTGAAAAATGCCTTTAATTGTCAATGAAACTATTTAAAACGTATACACACTACGATTAAGAGTTTGATAAATTTGTAATGTTTGAAAACGTTTTCTTGGTTTCAACATTTAGTTTGTTTGTATTGGGGTTCAATGGGATATTTAAGGATATTTCACCCACATAAGAGTATCCTATTTGTTTTTAATGCCAGGCTAAACAATTGATCAATGTGGTTAATTATTAGAGGATTCCCATTAAGCACTATTAAAGCGAAAGACAAGCACTTGTAGGCTTTCCATTTTTTCTTGAGATAACTCTCCCTTCATGTTGCCCTGGTGCTCTCAGAACTAAAGGGGAATAGGCAGCAAATCTGTTTGTGGTGTCTGTATTGCGTCCTGTGTTTGTCCCGTCTTGTCTTTGTTTGTTTCCAGTGGTGTTGAGAGTGGTTTCCTTCATCCATAGCACTGGCACGTCATCATACAAGTGAAATACAATTGAGTATGACGTTAAACCCAAATCAAACTCTCAGGTTGAAATTTGAGGACCCACATTGTTCCGAGGCATTCACCAGATTTCAGTCAGCAGAAGCATGCTAGTTCAATAATCAATACCCATGTGTGACTCAGTAGCCATCCCTACAGTCTTTTCTTATAGCTATTTGTATTCTGTCACATATGGAAAAAAAATATTAACTTCTTTTTAAATTACCCCGTGAGGGAGCGGGTGGGCTATGGCCCTGCCAAAAGCTCCCTCGGCTTCCTCGGTCGATCACAAGAGGCGAGAATAGAGGTTGCTTTCTGTTGCCCTGGTGTTCACAGAGCTAATGGGTAACAGGAAGCAGATCTGTATTTGTGTCCGTCATATAAGTGAATTTCCCTTGAGTACGACATTAAACACCAATCAAACAAACATACAAATCTTTTTAAATTGACCTGATCATTATTTTAAAACCCCTGCAATGATTGAACACTGCTCTCTTAATGAAATGCCACACTGATAGAATAAAGATATGTGTATAACTGTTTGTTACAACTTACTTTAGGGCATATAGACTTCGGACTCTTACACCCCACACTTAATGGGTTTATAGTAATGTACATGTACCATGTTTAATTGCTTGTAATTAATTAACATTAAGAAACCCCTATCTAATGATGTTGTCTATTAGCATCGTACAATAAAAGGTTTATAGCCACAGTGACATTCACGATTCCATGATGCTATTCATTTCATATTAAATTAATTTCTATTCATCAAAAACTGTCCGTAATTTTTTTATTTTTAGATAAGATCTAATTTCGATTCATGTTTTAATTTTGTTGAGAGTTCTACTGTAATAATCCGGGACAAAGCCTTTGTTTGTGTAATCGTGTTGTTTATTGAGGTCAGACAGGTTGTCCCACAACACTTCCCACAATCTACCTGCTCCTTTAACACAGCCAGCCACAGGTCAGGTTTTCTCTTTTGATCTTACTTTTAAATTTTTGTCTTACATAGGAAAGTGACATGGGTTGGCTAATAAAATGCCAATCTGTTTGTTCTTTTTTTAAAGAACTTGTCTTCATTAACTTTCTCACAGTCCACAGATTATGTCAAGAGCCTTTGTACATTATATTTATATATTATGTTTGAGAGGGTTTGCAGCATAGCTGAGAAAACTGGCCTATGATCTTACTTGGGGGG
>JAVFBW010011115.1:1983-6983 GCA_034783835.1 Mopalia ciliata
TACCGACGTTTTCATCATCATCTCTGACTTGGACAAAATCTGTATTTTTTATTAGACAGTATGTTGTGGACTGGAGATTCTTCCATGGCGTTGTGTCAGTAACGAAGATGGATTTGTCTTCGCCTACGGGACAGGCTAGCCGTTAGCCTAAATGAGCAAAATAGTCTCACGCACCGTGTAAAACCCCAATTAAACAAAGCAACCGTGAGCTATTGTTGGGGTCTTCGTAAATCTAATGGTGTTAACATCTAAACGATAATATTTTCATCATCACAATCTTTGAGCGCCATGCCAGGCCTTCACGCCTTAAGTTTCGCCAATAATTGGGGCGACTAAAAAAGTACATAATAATATGTCCCAGGTGTGTCTTAGGGTCAATGTCACACTGTAGGAAGTAGAATTCATTCAATGTTAGAAGGCCACCAAGCTTAACCAAAACTACACACCTTTGTCGCGGTTACTATATATGTTACCAAGTAACACACTAAAAATAAAGCTATAAAGTACCTAAATCCGTCAAAACAATACTTTTTTTCTCTCAAATATTTGATTTTTATTTTGCTTTGGCGGACTATATTTGTAAAAAAATCATTCAAAGATGATAAATTTAACCCAGAGTTTATATGAGTGCGGGAGATAATACAGTGTCTATATTCCCACACACTTAAAACATGGACGTTATCAGTTGCCGGTATATTTTACCATACAACATGGAGTTTTTGGTTTATATTTATAACTATTCCAACAGTGATAGTATTAACACCAAAGCGCAATGTGTTCTTCTTCTTGTGTATCCGAGTTTTCTTCTGTCCTCTTTTAAACAATTGGGTAATGAAATAAATACATAAAACACAAGAACATGTCGATACATCAATTAGTTGGTAAAAGAGTGGTTTGTTGCTTACAAATAAATTAATTTATATAACATATGCCAGTTAACACGTTCAATATATTACTGAGTGATATACATGATAACACAGCTTCAACAAATGTTTATTGTAAGATCAACATCGATTTATAAAGAATTGTCTTGAGAAATTTGGACGTGAGCCTACGAAGAGCTGGCGCAGGGCCGAGAGGGAGCTTCCTGTTGCCCCGGTATTTCCGAGGTAAAGGGGCAACATGAAGACGATCTGCATGCTTGTGATATCTTTGTATTTGTATTGTTATCTCCTGTGGTTGTACTGTATTACGGCGGTAAATCCCAAATCAAGCGAACAAACTGAATAGACCACCTGGACTAGCGATTTGAGATTATTCAGCGAACGGGTCTTTTTGTTCAGCAGGCGGTGAATATTTCGAGAAGTAAAACCCTGCCTTATTCTACATTCGTTAATAAAATATTTTGTTGGTGTAATTCCCATCTAGTCTTCCAATATGCATTTAAAGAGTGTTTCCAAAGATGAAGATTGTTAAAATTTATAATTAATACCATTTCAATATCGTACCATTTGAGAAAAATGAGATCATAAATAATTCTTTGGTTTTGGAAAATAAATAAGAACATGAGTAATTGCACAACTTCTGTTACGTCCTTATAAACCTATGCTGACCAATAACAAGTGACTTGGGGCAGTGTGTGGATCCTGTTCCCACCAGATTTATCACCGGCACCCGCTTGATTTAAAGGAAATAATCATCAGTATGAAGTGAATCAGAAGTCAAAGAACCAGAGTGTAGTATAACACTACTTAAGTCTAATTACACTCAACGCCATTTGTACAGTTTTGACGCTATGTGTTTGACTTTCCCTCTCGAGTTTTTTTTTACAATTATACAAACACGTTATGGGATATAAGATTTACCAATATGGATAACAGTGAAATTAATTGTAATTTAAAGCCTACATGTTATCTTGTTCTAGTACGGTAATCGACTTTAAGTTCCTCATGCAGGTGTTTGTTATAATTGGAAGTAATTATAGAATTTGCCACTAGAGAAATAAACTAATATGAAAAACAAACACGACTGGCACATGTAGTTGTTGAATGTACTTATGAGACTGTACTATAATTCTATCAAATATCAGCAGAAGATTATTTAAATAAAATAGATCCTCACAATGGTTCAATTGGCCAACAATTTAAAGATAAACATGAAAACATGTTTTATGTATTGACCCACACTCAGTATGCACTCATTTGCATATTAATTGAAAGGAGGAACATAACAAAGGGAATGGTCATACATTCAACGAATGTTACACTGATGATGCTATGTCGAACGTTTTGTAGTGTTTTTGGTCTTGACGAGAATGTAAGGGTACACCAGTGATGTTATGTTGCTGTGCTCGCCTATTTGTGAAACACCTGTGTGGACGAGCGGATGAGGAATGATTTTATTAACAGACACAAATTACCCTTCTAAGTGGCGATCCTCGGGGTCTGGGAAAACTATTAGGTGTAATAAACAGACAGAGTGGCTGCGGCCTGGTTACGATGAAATCAGAAACGCTCATGCTTACCCAGAGCACTCGGGTTGTTAAGTGGATCTCTTTGATGAGAAAGCTCGCCTGGCTTTGGTGCAGCAGATTTTTAACTTCTCACCAGTCGTTGGGGGAAACAATTTTGTTGTCAATGGGCCCTTGCTATGGATTATGTTCTAAACAGGTATACTAAAATACGCTGCCTAATTTCGCTACCATATTATTCCAATCATCATTCAGATATCTTTGCGACGGCCCGCTGGCTTAGCGGCTAGCGTGTCTTCCTACTAATCCTACTTCGATGTACCGTTCCTCAGGTAAACAAACGAGTCCGTTTTCTCGTCATTTTTAAGCACACAAACCAATGTTCCCGGACAACCGCCGTATTATAAGTGGAGTACTCTTGAGTACGATATTAAAACCCAATCAAACAAACAGACAAACAAAACAAACACGTTAATTGACAAAAAGACCAATTCCATACCAGTGGTGTGGAGCCGATTAATTTCAGGGTGTAATTGACCTATTCACTCTATGAATGGTTCTATAAGGGGCTCAAATATACCACATGACGCCCAGACAGAATCCATGCAAAATCAATAAATGTGCACCCTTTTGAAACATACATGTATCAACAGATAGATTTATAAAGCAGTCGTTGATAAATTGCCAACTGTACATTGAAATGTTTAATAGTTTTGCCTATAGTTGTGAGCTCCTATTGAAACTTAATTTAAATCTTTTAACAATTAAATAGTACTATAACCTGAAACGATTTCATATATGTCATATCCTTAAGATGAGGTGGCAGCAGTTTTCTCTTACCAAAATCTTACTTCCACACCGAAAGTAATTGAGATAGGTTTTATTGTTCACTTACGCGTCACACCGGGACGGCTTTCTCAGTCTTCATTGCATCCACCTACCTGTGATCATTATAAACGACCGCAGAGGATAATAGATTTCATTACTACTTTATTTAAACTTTGGCTTGGATGGCAAAGTTGCATTAGATTCGACAATGGTTACTGCATACAGTCTGCTACCTTTGTCGTGTTTTGTTTATTCATTGTACACATCATGAATGTAGACTCTAAAACGCCTCTGACTTAGATAAGTTGTCAAATTTCAAACACAGTTACATGTTAATACATAAATCTGTTTTAGAAATTTGCCAAATTAGAAACCTTAGGCGAACTACCAGTTAGCTTGTACTAAATAATCGTTGATGCCGCGTAGACTTCATACCTCACCTCAGGCAAAAGCGAGCTGAAGCACAGGAAAAACATATTGCAAGTTTTGCACAAAGATTTTTGTTGATATGTTTTAAAAAATCTTTTGTCTTTAATGTGTAATTGTTTGACGCACTGCAGCTTCTTACAAGCGGACATCTAATTGGAACTTATAGATGACACAGGGTGGATTCTCCCACAAACCCTGTGGTCTCTTCCTGGCGTAAATTCTCAGGTGAAAAAATAAAAATAAACATACATATTACTTCACTGAAAACCTATTACTTCACTCAAAAGCAAGTTACTTATAGTCACTGATTTAGCAGTTACGTATTTGACTTTCTTCGGAATACATATCTATCGAGTTTATCTACCGAATGTAGCTTTATGATGTTTATTTTCGGTTCAACTTTCCCAATAACATTTGCTTACAGAGAAAACTAGACAACATATTCATATTGAATGTTACAGTGACTAGGCCGTCAATTATGCAGTTGTATGACTAATGTATTACAAAGGTTGAGACTTCAGCTAGGCGATATTGTCTAGAAATGTCTACACCCGTTAATCTTTCAGAGTTGCTTTACAAAAGCTGGAAAATCCCAGTTTATTGAATAGTTATTACTGGCATTGGGGTTCTGAGGGATTAGCGACATCATTAATATTGATAACGCCTGGCATAGAGGTGAGAATAAAAATCCAGTATGCCTAACTAATTAATTTATCATTAAATACCTTAATTGCTAGCATGGTCATATAAACAATGCCATTAATTAGTGTTAATCAGATATGCTGTTTGAAAAGTTAGTGGTATCTAACAAACAAAACCTATTGAAACTGGGTGACGTTTATCTAGACAGAGATTTGCGAAAACAGGTAAGATAGTAGACAGAATTGTGAAATTGAACGTAACACAATATACTTAAATGCCTGTCCTTTAATCTTAGAAAACATGTGACAGGTATTTGGTATCCGGTAGACCAACGTGACTTTCTGAAAGCGATAATTAATTTCACCATTACAAACGTCCTGAGTTAATTTTATTCTTGCATAGTTCATGGCTTCAAATGAAAACCTGTTTGATTGTTTGTTTGTGGTAATTTGATGCCTTTTCCGATTATTATGTCCAGCAGTCGTGCGCTGAATGAATGCTTTAGGGTGTCGTCCGCAGGACCCTCACTTAAAGATCGAAACAGGCGTTGTTCACTAGTTCAAATCATTTACAATTACATGTCTGTCAATCAATCAATCAATCAATCAGTCAGCCAAACAATCAATCAATCAATCAACCAACCAATCAATCAATCAATCAATCAATCAATCAATCAATCAATCAATCAATC
>JAVFBW010011115.1:11983-43954 GCA_034783835.1 Mopalia ciliata
ATGGCACAATGCGGTTTTAGTCGGATAAGTTAGTGCACAGTTCTTTCACTTCCTCACAGTTATGTGTTCCATCGGTACTAACTAATACTGAATATCTAATATGCCGAACATCCAGGATCCATGTTGTATATCTAACTCGACTCTTAATCGCCCCGTATCCGGTTAAAAATGCGGAAATGCTTGCTCAATTGTCTATTGCCAACCCGCCTTTTAACTTTTGGTATAAATGTTTGTTTTGTTTTAAACTTATTTTTATTGACACAAATGATCAATAGGGATTGGGGACAAGTTCTTTCAACTTGTAGAATGTAGAATTGGAAATTTTGCAGAAGGGCGACTAACTGGTTTGATCAATACCCCGAAACGTTGAGTCCGAGAGCATCTTCGTTAGGATATGTTACTATATTTTTTTCTGTTGACAGTTCTATTATACTGTTTGGTATTTTGGTAATATTGTCCGCACCGGGAAATCTGAAAAAGAGCTACCGAAAGACTGTTAAATACATTAAGGGGAAGACTACTTTTAGTTTCAGTCTGCTTTAATCGTTATTCTAAATTTATATCTCGAATTGCGATCTTTTGAATAAAGATAAAAGTTTGCCATTTGAACAGCTTGCTTACTTTATCACTGATTCAGAGGTACACTTACGCACTAGTAATTACTATGACTTATTGTCGCCGACGTCCATTTATGATTCATCTTCGCTTCCGGAATCAAGTGTATTTATGCGTCTACCCGGCACACTCCGAAGATAGATTGATTGATTGGTGTCCAGCGTCGTCCTTGATGGTATTTGTATTACATTAGACCTTGTGAAATGTTCTGATTTGTAGGAGAAGTAATTTATCTTCTTTTCTTAGTAAATATAGCATGGCTTTATTATAGTGTGTTTACAATATAACATAATATGCCAAAAGTGATCGATCAAGATGTGACTTCATACATTCTTTAATACTGTGTATACGCTTGAGCTTTAATATATATATCAATATCAATATACGACACCCTAGAGTACAACGTTAAGCACCATATCGAAATGATGTTTACAAAGGCGCAATCCACACTGGTACTCAACCCAGGATTTGTCAGAAACTCGGTTTCTTCTAGTGCTTGTTATCCAGTGTACCAAATGGTTAGTTTCCTCTGTTCTTCCCCTCGGCCAAGACATCCGAAAACCTTCCTTATAAACAAACAGCACCACTCTCAAGCATATCTCTTAATCTCGTGTAATTCTTATCCCTGTAGGTTGTGTTGTTAACGAGCACCTGTCGAAGGGTTAACCTATTAGGACATTTCATCATCACATAAAGCGGTTAACATCTGAGCCGAAACACAGAATTTAAGCTATAGTCAGTAGATGACGCTACCTTTGGGTCCATACTGCTATCTGTTGGAGGGATTGGAAAACTAACTTGTTCCATTCATAACATGGAGGTTTTTCTGATATCAGAAGTCTACTGCCTAGACGTATCCATCGTCTCATCTCCCAGTCTGTCTCAACAACATAGAGGTTATGTCTGTTCAATTTTTAAAGCTCCCACCATCCTACTTATAATTTATGAAGTTGAAAATCAGACCGCCGCTTAAAAATCACGGCGAAAGCAGTTAGATTAAATCACAGTTAATAGTATACATTTGTAATAAACATGCATTATTTTCAGGTTTAAAAATGTAAAGAATGCATGAAATATGACTAGCCTTGATTATGATTTCATAGATTTGCTTTAAGTTTAAATTTAATTCACCAGTCGTTTCTCAGAAAATTAAATAGGGCATGAATGTATCATTTTCTTTGTTGTCATTTTAGAGTACCTCGTTCAAATTGTGTCGAACCCAGTTTTGAAATACGAATGTTGTGTGCTGATGGGTGCAGCTGTTTATCTATTTTTTATTTTTTTTTAATTTTTATCGATTTAACCCGATTTTATGGATTTCAAATTCTATATTTATTTTCGGGCACCCACAAAATAGTATTATTTTACTGCTACTACTTACAAATGCCACTAAACAAGTTATTTCTTTATTTATTTACTTTTCTATTTATTTGACAGTACAGGTGTACTGTGTGGAAGGATATACAGGTGTGTAACACCTATAAAAATTGACTGGAGGACTGTTGGACGGGAAGGAGAAATTAGCATATTTAAGCTTAGTTTTGACCTTACGTTAATGCCCGGAAGTGGAGGGAATAACGGTATAGCACATCACATACGTGACTTATCCTGGCCTGCGCTGCCTAAACTTCAGGAAGAGTTTAAAGCTGGACAAAAGCCAAACTGCCGTCGATTGAGGATAATGACCACTTGCATGGTTCTAGTTCGTAGACTTTATCTGATACTTTTAAAGTATATCGACATGTGGTGATGTTATATGCTTTCTTTAAATTTATTATCAAGGTTTACCTGTTCTTGGAACACCTGTTGAAGGGTGCCGATGACAAATGTGTGTATATAAAGACTTAAATAACTGGCCTAAGTGGAACTAGCTGGGAATCGAGGAAACACTCAAGCGTAATAAACACACAGAGAAGAGGCTGGCTGATCTCGTTGAAATGAGAGCCACCGCTGTTTATGGAGAACACCAGGGCTGTAAAGTGGATTCCTGTGGTCTGTCAAGTGGTCTGGTTTCGTTACCATCGAAAATCATTAATACATTTAAGATTTGGTCGTTGGCTTTCTTTTGTAATTAATTTTTGGTTTTGTTTGGAATGGATGGATGATGCAAGAATAAATATTGATACTATTACATAATCAACTCTTGCTTTTTAAACCCACAGTGTATTAAAGCCAAAACTAGATTTCATCTTCAGATAGAATTGGCAAACCGACCTTGATCTGTTTTATTAAGCGAATAAAATCCCCGAAATAACCGAAATTGTTCCACTAGGAGCCTTTTTAAGTTCGCTGGTTTGCTCTTAAATGTATTCTTAGTCTCGCACAGATAGTCATTTGATATTTTTTGCGATATATTAAAGATACATTCAAATCTGTTTAGAAAATAATATGAACGCTTAACTTATAATCCTAGAGGAAATAGGTTATAACTGAATTGAAACGGAAACAGGTAAATTGACACGCATAAGTGTATGCGAAAAGTGACATATCCACAACTATTTTACGCAGAAAGTATTTTATCTTGTACCGGTATGGACAGTCAGATGCTGTATAGCGAACTTGGTATGGGACGTCGAATGAAGCTGTGTATCGATTATAAGCAATCATGGATAACTCTAGTCTATAAAGAAATACTACAGTATATACAACTTATCAGTGTAGTGATTACACAATACCAGAACAATTATTCGAATCAATCTAATGCTATAGAAGAGTGGAATCGATAAAGTCCCTTTCATACATATCTTTCGAGCAAAAAATAGGTAGAAAGAGGCAATATTTTAGTATTGGGTAACTAGTTTTAATCCGAGGGTGCATAAATTAGTTTGGGCTTATTCCTGTCTCCGATGTCCAGGTTCGCAAAACAGTCCCGTCCTTCTTGCCAGGTCTTGCCATGTAAGTTGTCTATACCGGTTCTGTTAACGAAAACACTCTCCTCCTCGATGCCATTCTTTAAATTGCTACTTTCTACCAATTAATCCAAAACAAAGCGATTTAAGGTCTTTCTGGACCTCCTTTTTAAAATTGTTTTCTGAAAGTTAAAGTTAACAGTTTTGTAACACTTTGCAAGGTGGGATAGACGAAAAAATCCACTGTGATAGTTCTTATCAAAATTGAAAAAAAAATGACACACCGTATACTAGTTCTAGGACGATTCTACTCTGGTTACTACTTGATAGATTCTTATAGTTATTGCATTTCGAGAAATAAACCACGAAAAAGGCAGTCTATTTTTGTCTGTTGACATTAACTCGTTTTACAATATTTTTTAGAAATAATAAGTTTATTTTCACCACATTTGCATATATTGATCCTGAGTATTCAAGCTTTAAACAAATATATACATATACATGGTACAGCTTTGTATTCTGCACAAGACATTAAATACAACAGGTATTCTGAAAATCGACCAAGGGGTCCAGCAAGATCTTAAGATATGCTCGATTCCACATCATTTTGAAGAAAATTTCGTATTACAAAAATATATATTACAAAAAGCTACAAAGTTGTAGAATTATCGGCATATTAATGGAACGCAAACTCCGGTGACTTGAAAGTTAGTTGAATAAATAAATAAATTTATTTAGGTCGTAAAATGAAAAATGAGGTATGTGTAACATCAAAGTTGAGGCGTGAAATCTACGGACAATTTCCAAGCTACATGTTTAATTACATCCTAACCTGCCACGAATCGTAAACAGACCGATGGTGCAGAGAATCTGGCTTGGGAGAAGAAGTCAGTTCAAAGAAAGGGATACTTTTGTGCACCTACTGTATCAACATAGTTCTTAACTTCAGACGCCATTTCTGTACTGACTCAACCAATAATAGTACTTGGTTAGCTACGTAAATACATGTGGTAATTAACGAACAACATCGCTATTAAATCATTTATAAACACTTTTTTGAATCCATGCCAAGTTTCAATGCGGAATTTAGTCGTCTTTATGAAACCCTCAATAATTATTTCTGGATGTGTGTGTTTTAAAAATAGCGAGCACAAACGGATGTGTGTTATTGCTGTGAGTGCGTGTGGGTGTGGATGGTGGGTGTATGTGTGTGTGGAAGCGCGGGGAGGGGGGGGGGGGGGAGTGCGTTGTCGTGGGTATTCTGGAGGTTGACGACTTACTGAAATTCGCTTTCGATCATGCCCAATCGTGTCGTATAGTTTCATCTTTATCGTTTTGATAAAACGAATATTTCGAGTTGACTGTCGTATATTCGGTGAGCCAATAAATGAGTACAATGTGATATAACGGTTAACACTATTTGAACATTAGAGCGAAACTCAATCGCCTTGATTCGCATCTGGATTTTATGGTCTTAAAGTTTACACACTTGGGTCAAATTAAGTTGCGTTTAATTTGTTATGATTTTGGATGGGTTGAACGCAGTTAGACTAACTCAATCGTGTTGATTTTGATATGGTGCTAACTGCTTGGAAAATTGTTGGGAAGTTGTAACCATAGTCAACCGTGTTGACTCGAACATGGATTTAACTGGGTTGAAAGTTTTGGAGATGTTGTAGGCAATGCGCCAATACCCGACCTATAAACTGGTATGTGCAATAACCTGTTCTGAAAGTTTTAGCCTAACAGTTAAATTCATCAGGATTATTTTTTATATGTAGTCTTATATTCAACCAAGTTGAGTTGTATGTGAATTTACTGAATGTGAAACAGTCGCTCTAATCAGTCGGTCTTTGCAATTAGTAAAGGTATGTTCATTCCTCACTAATTATCCACCCACTATTTATAGTCATCATGTGGCACATTGGTTGCCAGAATTGGCACGTTAACTGTGTACGTTAATGTTATAATGAACTGACCACAGATTTTAAAAGTTTGGAATGTTATATGAATGAGTTTCATATGGCCTGCCAAACAGCTGTACTTACTAACCTGAATTCATTCAATAAATGAACAGAAACCTGTGTTGACTTCTTTCAGCTGTACAATGGATTTGAATGGACGTATCATACACATGTGAAGCACATAATGGCCTTACACATTAAAGGGTAACGGGTCAGAAATCTTGGACTAAGTAGTGACTAAAAACAACACCAACCACATGTTGACACATGACACAAAAAGCATACAAGACAGGATGAATCGCAGTTCAAAGTAAATCAAAGCCAAAAGCCAAAGCCAACACTCGGTCATTGACTGATTATAGTCAACAGGTCCGTTGTGGCTGAATCATAGCCGAAAGGGACATTTCGTCATCATCAGTTATATGGTCAGATCAGTTTAACAATAAGCCTATACACGTGGTTTTTGAATTCGTGGGGAAAATGAAATGATTGTTAATGATAAACTGACATGACATGTGACCATGCGCTGACGTTATGTATAAACCAGTAATTGCCTTCCCCAAAATAATTGAGATGCCCAATATACGGTATGGACAAATTCCACCTCCTCTCAGATACAACCATGTCTAATCGCTTTTCTGATTTATGTCCCGTATGTGGCAGCTCAATTACCTTGTGATCTTTTGACGTGTTTGGGCGAGAATAACACACACACAGAGGGAGTATTTTTCACTCTAGACTATTATTCATATGTTGTTTTCGTTATGAAGCCGTAGGTAAATACTAATACATTTATCGTTGCCGCTTGCATTTATTTGTGTTTCTTTGGAAGTAAGCCAACCATATGTTCGTTACAGCGGCAATATATTTATCGAGAGTTAAATACTATCCAATCAAAAAGTGGGTACTTGTACCTCAAATCATTTTAATACATGCATGATGTAACAAAACTGTGGGATAAATTGGTATTTTTCTCTCTGAATAGTTTACATATTCACTTTAAATATTGAAACAACATGTTTTCCAATTCATCGTATTACAGAAAACTTCTTGACTATTTTTACCACTTTTAAGGTTATACATATTACATCTATATCATACTCATTTGTGAGCTGCAAATGTTATGCAATCTATATTTCTCCTTCCGTCCTTAAATAACCATGCTTCGTCCAATGATATATGTATAGTTTGTTAAGATAGAATTAATTCTATGTAGAAAAATATTAGATAGGTAGTTGGGTATTATCATGTTGGATCTTGCTTTCAGCGTTTATACATATGGCCAGATTGAAATCTAACTTCAACAAAAACTCAATTCTTGATTATAAATGACAATAAACAGCATCTGGAAGCAGTCAAACTGCTGTACTGGGCAGCAGTGGAAGCCTCAGTCTATGGAATATAACCTTCATTCGAGTCTCATCTTTCACAAATTGGTCATCACGCACGCTTTTGTTTTTCTCTTCCGCACACCTGTTAAAGATTGTGAACAACTGTTCTTAACGATGTGTATAAGTTTTTTTGAAAGACTGGAAACAAGCAATTAAATAATCGCACAAAACACAACATTGGTAGCGAATAAAAGTTTAACCAATTGTCAACAATAGTTCTATCCACTCCAGCACAAATAAAAAGACAAACGATTTTCTGAGGAATGTCTCAAACCATCGATAATTATTACGATCCACATTTTATGCGTCTCACCATTTTTTAAGTGTACATTTTTTTTAAGAATGCATGTTTCCCTACATTCTTTTCCAACAAGAAAAGAAACCTTAGGAAACCTGAATGTTTATGCCAGGTAAAACACGAACATTCATTCACATAAAATTTCGTGCATGGTGTCACAAAAATAGCCAACGTCTACAGTGGCATAACTCAGTAGGGATTATCGTTTAATTCGGTGAAGGCCCTCGTAACTGTCCATTCTTAAAACAGAATAGCCTCGGCTTCGCCTCGCCGATTCTTTTTTAGGCTTTAAAGAAGAACAAGTGAGCAAGCCTTCTTTAAAAACAATAAATCGTGTCTGTTGTTTCAATTATGATTAATTGGCATATCTGCCATTGTTTTATAGCCGTGGTAAAGCCATCATCAATCACTGAATGTTAACAGTTCCATCATCTGTAAGAACAGTGCTTTTCTCATATCCATATCGTGTATTTCTAGATAAAAACAAGGTAAGGTCTGATTAAAAAAAAAAATCAACTATTTTTTTTCCAAATAATTGTTAGGTCTCGGAATTTGTTTCCACTACAAAGTGGTTCAGCTACATAATTATAAATAGTGCTTGTCTTTTACTAAAATGTTTACATAACGAATCCCAAATAAGTTTTTATTGAACGGATCGATTGTTTTCCGCTGCATGAATGGAATATATAAGTGGAGGTAATGGCCAACATTTCCGGCTTTCTGGCAAAAAGGAGCCAGACTGAAGTGCGTGGGTTCGATTCCCGAGTGTGTGCTCATTGTATGCATTTATGTGAACTGTAATGTAGGTGCATAATTTTATGAAATCATTACAAGTGTGATTAATTTATTTTTTATTTATTTATTTGGCAATTCAGAGCATAACAGGCCTTGGTCCCACTTACAGGTCTGATAAAATACATGATAAAATACGTTACGGACATTTGTTGTTCCGTAGTGATCTTGATGGAAAATGGTAATTGACTTGTTCCACAAGGTCAGACGAGTCAATCTCGTAGTTTAATAACACACCTGTACAGGTATCTTAAATCCGCCCCTTTGCGGCGTTTACACAAACTTGGCGGATTAAAAGCTTAACACAAATCGGCATATGTACTGGAAGTACAGGGAACATTTGATTTAAAACAAATATACTTTCCAAACTATTTTTGTACATTTTCACTGTTATCGATATTTTTAGTTGGGCGAGCAAATTATAAATGCCTATTGTAAGTTTGAAAGGACCCTGGACATAAACATTATACAACGATCTTAGATAGTCTCTGCGTGTAAACAAGTTCAACAATCTTTAAAGAAATCCTAACATACGATACGATTTCTGTACAATTGAGATTACATGTGCTTTAAAGTTAAGGTTACTTGTTAGGATAACCTCCATATATTTTACATAATCCACAAGACATTTACGACTGTCACCAATATTGTAATTGTATTCAATGACAAGCAACGTCATTGATGTAAATGACGAAGAGCAGAGGCCTGATCAATGACCCCTAAGGCTCACCGGAAGCGACATGTCGCCATGATGACTCTTGGCCATTTAGTACAAAACGCTGTTTACGAGCTCTTAGGTATGCATGAATTGAGCCATTGCAGTAGGCTGAGAATCCATAGTATTGTAGCTTATGCAAAGAATACACTTGCTGTTTCTAATCAATGGCCTTTGTTAAATGGCCGGCAAAACACTTGAGGTTTGTGTGAGTGTCTCTTTTTTGACAAATCCATGTTGGTTAATATTTATTGCTAGTTTAACATGATTAGAAATTTATTATAAACAGATTTGTCAAAGATTTTGCTAAAAAGAGGAAGAAGCGATATAGGACGATACTTCTGAACACCATTTCGATTTCCCTTTTTAAAAATTAGCACTGTTATATCTGTATAAACAAAAAAATCTTTACAATATGATCTGATGTAAGATTTGTTAATCAATAAATCGCATTATAAGTTATTGTGAAGGCTGAAGTGGGATGTACGCGCATGTATTAGTTGTACATGTTCACGTCCATACCTTACAACAATCCTCTGTGATCAATCATTAAAAACATTGTCTGCTGTTATGTCTTCCAGTTTATACATCTCATCAATTTTTTCTCCTGTTATTGTTTCAATATTAGTATAATCAATAAGAACTCTTGTTCCCAAAGCGAGGTTTAGTATTGTATTTTGCTCAATCGTTTCGACTCTTAGACTCAGATCTTTTTAATAGAAGAAATACTTTGTCAAAACTCAATAGTGTTCATTGTTGTATGTAAGTATTAACGGTTCACCATTAATTGGGTACTATGATTAACGGTCGCCATTCTTTGAGGATCTGGGCTATATTCAATCCCCCTGGCTCCTATCTAGATTATGCTTTTAGAGTTTAGGCATGTGGGCCAACTTAATTTGCGTTTATTCATAGGGCGCGTCAAAAACCTGTCCTTGCTAACTACAATTCAGTAGATGAATCAAGAGCACACTGCGTTTGCCCCCTCAAGGTGGACAATTGGGTTAAAAGGATGTATCACGCACACGTGAAGCACATAATGACTTTACATATTAGATTTGTAAGAATCAGACTTGTTGGAGTCAGCAGGGACTAGACACAACATAGACCACATGTATGACACCAGGAAATCATGTAGGCTAAGACAGGATGAATTTTAGTTCAAACTAAAG
This sequence comes from Mopalia ciliata, assembly GCA_034783835.1. Lineage (NCBI taxonomy): Eukaryota > Metazoa > Mollusca > Polyplacophora > Chitonida > Mopaliidae > Mopalia > Mopalia ciliata. The sequence continues at coordinate 21,780 of JAVFBW010011115.1, forward strand.
TAATTCAAAAGCAAAAATAAACACTTGGTCATTGACTTATCAGAGTCAACAGGTCATTTGTGGCCCAATGGGGCGGACAGAGACACATTTTAGTATCATTTATGATATTTTCAGATCAGTTTAACGACAATACTTTAAACGTGGTTGTTGAATGATGATGATGGATCCATGGGGAAGGATGGATTGATGATGATAAACTGACATGACATGTGACCATGTGCTGACATTATATATACACCAGTAATTGCCTTCTCCAAAATAAATGAGATGCCCAATACGGTATAGACGAGTTTTCCTCTTCCCTGATCCATGTGTGATCGCCATTTTGATTTATGTCCCGTTTGTGACAACTCAATCACCATGTGGTATTTTCACGTGTTTCGGCGAGAATAACACTTACAGTATTTGTCACTCTTATATATTAATTGATCTATTTGTTTTTTTTCATCGGAAAGCCGATGACCAATACTGACACATTTATGATTGCCGCCTAAAATTGTTTTTATTTCTTACGAAGCAATTCAACCATATGTTTGATGACGAAATAAACTGTATTGTGTGGTATTTGTTCTATTATATTCCCCGGAAATTAAATAGTATCATATCGTTTAGTCGGTAGGTGTACCACGAAACGCTTTAATACATGCATGATTTGATAATTTCTTGGATGAACTCGTATTTTTCTCTCCGACAAGTTCAAATATTATAATTAAATATTCAATCGACATGATTGGAAATTCTTCATATGAGTGAAAACCCCTTAAGTACGGCATTAGTATCGAACACATAAGCAGATAGCTCATTCTATGGGGTTAATATCACAAATAGTATAACCCTCTCATCCAGTTGTGAGCAATGGAGAGTGAACGGTATGTGCTTGGGCCTAACTGTCCCTGGATGGAATAGCATCAGTCGGAGCTGACACTACACCGTGCTTTTGTGAGGGAAATGGATGTATTATAAAATAAAACGCCATGTTAGTTTTTTTTTCTGTCGTAGGCAGTATTTAGAATTTTAAATTATGTAAATGTTAGGTGCTTTGGCAAATGTAAGAAAGGTCAATCGCTGTGATCTTAGTGTCACAATGAGACAAATCATTATATTTTGCTATCAGATGTTATCCATTTTATATCTATAGGCCTATAATACTCCTTTCTGTGGTGGGTATTATATGAAATGTTAATCTTTGTACCATTCTTAAACATCGATGGTTTTCCCAAGGATATCTGTATAGTTTGATAATATAGAGGGAATTCTATGTAGAACAATATTGGATAAGATTTGAGTATTATTTTAATAAATCCTGATTTCAGTTTTCATATATATGATGATTTTGACATTTAATTTCAATCCAAGACCTATTCTTGATTATAAAGAACATACAACGACATTTGAAAGCAGTCAAACTGCTGTACTTGGCACCAATGGGTACCTCAGTCTATGGAAGATAACCTTCATTCGTGTCTTATCTTTCACACCTTGGTAATCACATACACTTTTGTTTTTCCCTTCGATACACCTGTTACTGATTGTGAACAACTGTTCTTACCGACTTGTGTTAGTTTGTCAGACTGGCAAAAAGCAATTAAATAATCACGAAAAAACACGACATTTGGCAGCCAATCGAAGTTAACCAATTGCTAACAATACTTCAAACTACTCAAGCAGGAAAAACACGATTTTCTCACGAATGTCTCAACCATCAATTATTGTTTCGATTCATTTGTTTTTGTTGTCTTTCCTTGGAGCAGAATTTAAAGCAGAACAGTGAGCAAGCCTTCTCAAAATACGCTGAAGCTCGTCTGTTGTTTCAATAACAATAAATTGGCATATCTACCATTGTTTTACCGCCGTGGTAAAGCCATCACAAATCACTGGATGTAAACTTTGTCATAATCTGTTAGAACAGGGGTTTTCTGAAAACAATACCGTGTATTTTTAGAAAACCGGAAGCACGATCAATGCACTCATTTTTTTGAAAACGTGCGACTATATATTTTTAAAAATAAATGTTAGGTCTCGCATCTGCTTCAATGGAAGCTACGGAGCTATAACTATTGCCTGTCTTAATGAAATGTCTACAAAACGAATGACAAATTAGTTTTTATTGAACATATTGTTTGCTGTCCATTGCATAAATGGAATATGAGGTTGGAATTAATGGCGAGCATTTCGTCTTCCTGGCAAAACCTAGCCAGGCTAAATGTCGTGGGTTCGATTCCCGCATGTACCGTAAGGTCATAAGCTGACGTTTTATGATATTATGACAAAAATATGAATAAAAAAAATCTTTACCATTTGATCTGAGTAAGATTTGTTTATCCATTATTCACACTAACATTGATCATTGGCCGAGCTTGGATGTGTGCGTAAGGATCAGCTGTGTAGCTGCATGCCAATACATAACAACACTTCTGGTCGATAAATCTTAAAAAAAAAACGTTATCTCTTACTATGTCTTCGAGTCCATACTCCCCATCAATTTCCTCTAGGAATTGTTTCAATATTTGCATAACAAACGCAAACCGTTGTTCTCATAACGATTAACATAAATTTATGTGTTATTGTATTTTGCTTAATCAACAATTCAATATATACCGATATGATCATTTCAAGCCTGGTATTAAGCGCTGACAGTTATATGACTGAACTAAATGGATGGCCCAGACTCTCAGCCTCTGGATATAAAACAATAACAACATCTGGTAATGTATTAACCATTTCCCACATTTGGTTCTAGAATAATTGCTGACATTTAGCACTTTGCCGTGGATATCACGACCTAATGGCCCCCCAAAACAGTTACCCCGTAATGACTTTATCCCATACGCCGATAATTGTGTTCCCCAAAAGCAATTATTCAGATTTTAACCTCTGGCTAGACAATGCCTTCTTCATTCAGGCTCCGTCCATATAATTACCTTTGTTTATTTGTGTCCTGTGCTTTAGTAAAACTAAGTGACCATGTGGTAATTTGACGTGATTTTTGTGAAAATATCCCAGTTAAGCAGTGTATAGATTAATGCAGTATCTACACAGTGGTTCTCTGTCTGAACAACTCCATTCTAAGACAAGTGTCATATAACCCCCATACTTTCTCATTTTACAACGTTTTATTGAATCTCTTGTCGAATAGATTCGATTTGAATTTTAAATGACTGCATTCAATGAAGTGATACCGTCGTATCCAGTTGATTTGTGCTCATTTAATACAATATAAAATGATCATATTTCTGCTTTTGTAGTTTAAAAAAAACCCAAAATGTATTAGATTTAATTCCAGATGCAGGAGCCATATTGATTGATTGATTGATTGATGTATCACGCCGTGCTAAAGGGTTTCTAACTTATATGTATTCCAACAAAAATTGACACTAGCACAAACAAGATATGAAACGTTTGCATAATGTTGGGAAGTTAATTTTCCTCCATTCTAAGTAAAGACAGAAGTGGTACTCTCCAAACAAACTGCCCTTAACCAGAGGGCCGCCATGATGGTACTTACTCCTATGTTTTGACCTTCGGATAAATATTTTTTCGTATTAAAAAAAAAATACATATATTTATTTTGAGGCCATCAATTGAAGGATTGAATTGTGCATCGACCAGCCTCAGTCATTCTTGTGGAAATGTTTTTTTTTCTCGGCAGTTTACAAATTTCGAATGAAAGTATATGTCCTTATTTTTTATCTTGAGATTGTAAATGTCCACAAGCATTAATAAAAACTTATTTTCATCTGACGAAACAGGTCTTAAAAACATGTTTCCATCCAATTGAATGTTGTTTTTGTTTTCGATATTTAATTAACCGATACAAATCGATTTAAAATGACTACAACATACCAAAACCTTAACACTTGTTCCCTTTTAAGAGTTTAGGAATTTAGCCACTGTCTAGAAGGGCGGTTGTGCAGCATCGGAAAGGCGTTGTGCTGCATCGCATACACGTTGTGCAGCATCGATTAGACGCTGTGCAGCACCGAATACGCATTGTCCCCCACTGAAAAGATGTTGGCAGCACCGTATGGACGTTTTGTAGCATCGAATATACCGTATGCAGCACCGAATAAACGTTTTACAGCGTCAAATAGATGTTATGCAGCACCGAGTAAACGTTGTGAAGCACCGAATAGGTGTTGTGCAGCACCGAATAAATGTTGTGTAACATTGAATAGACGTAGTGTAGCACTGGATAAACATTTTGCAGCACCGCATAGACGTGCAGCACCGAATAAACGTTGCGCAGCATCGAACAAAAGTTGTGCAGCACCGAATAAACGTTCTGCTGCACCAAATAAACGGTGTGGAGCACCAAATAAACGTTGTGCAGGATATGAAACATATTGTGCAGCACTGAATAGACATTGTGCAGCGAAGGAAACATATTGTGCAGCACTGAAAGACATTGTGCAGCAACGGGAAAATATTTTACAGCACCGGAAAATATTGTGCAGCACTAAAGTAGACGTTGTGCAGCACCAAATAGACGTTGTACAGCGCCGAATAGACGTTAGACAGCACCAAATAAACGTTGTGCAGCACCGAATAGGTATATTTTTTGTGCAGGATCAGCATGAAAATATTATGCAGTACGGGTACATACTCATTTCAAGGTTACTGCTTTTTACTTGATAAGTGAGACACTAATACAGTAATTAAACGTACGTGTTGTGTGTGAATAGGCGTAGAGCGACATATACCACAAGTTTGTGAGTGTTATTTCCGGTAGCGATCTTCACCAAAAAAGTGAAACATTGCGGATACCTATATTTAACCTCTCCATGCTTCAATAAAGTACAGCTTCTCTGTACTGTTATGTAATCTCCCGAGCCTCAACGTACTGGGGAGGCAACTCAACTGCGATTCAGTTGTGTAGAAATTTGAAAATGTTGACATTGCCTTTGGCTGGTATGAACATTGATTCACAGAATGGATTAAAGCCATGTTGTCTCGCTTCTTCTTGGTCAAATAACGAATGTATAATGTTGCAGTATTTTCCTTTCAAGTACCAACATCAAACATATTACTAGATTTAATGATAACAGATGATATGTTTTTTATCAAGCAGAGCTAATATCTTGGTAATAACTGGGGTAACCCAGGCTAACAACAAAACTCACCAGAATAGTACTGACGATTATTGTAAAAGCAATATCGTAAAGAGGCATTAGAATCGAATATAAATAAGGAAATGAAGTGAAAAAGAAGTGTGCTTCAAATAATTTTGGCCCAAAATCATTGACGTTTGCATTGGCCTTTAGAGTCAACATATATCAACATACATCTACTACACCCATCTAGAGAAGTTTATCTAGAGAAGGTAAAATTGTTTCGAAACTTTTGATTGTAGTCCTGCTCTGATCAAGCGGTGTTTCAGTCTCCTGAATGTGACCTTTACCCTCTGACAGCATTTCAATAAGCCTGTCTTACTTCTTCCTTCACACATAGCCCCTATTTTACGTTGGGAACAACTGTAATTAAAGCGTTTATATTTGTAAAACTGTTTACAAGTTTATTGAGTAGAGGTACCTCTGTGAACAAGAAAAAACACGTACAGCATGCGCAGTAATCCTTCAATCTACCAAAATTTGCTCAACAGAACTACTTAAAACCGAAACGAAACTATTTAATAACGACGCTGGCTTAATTGGCCCTTTGGCAAGAGACACACTTATAGGTAACTGTTGGTTTTTTTGTCAGCTCGACACTGTCTCTAAGCTGTTTGGAATCTCCTTCACAGCAAAAAATATTATGTGTATAAAAAATACGAATATATAGCAGAAAACGCTACCGCCAAAACAAAAGAAATTGGTATGAGGTCTAAGCTTCACTTAATATTGCCTCGGTTACCTGCTTACCAATAAACTTTGTTAATCATTAAGAAATATTCGTTTGAGACAAAAAGTGTATTCCCTTTAATGGTTCCAAGTGTTTATTGTGCGTAGTTTGGTATCAGCCTGCGTCTGGCGTAATAATTATACATTTATTATAGCTTCAATTGTACATACATATCTAATCCAATCTGATACATAATCCATATTCTCTCTGCTTCACGTGCATTAAGCTACTACCATAACTCTCTAAGAGAATCTTCAAACAAATGTTGCCTTGACCACAAAGTATACCATAATTCAGAACATTTTCTAAACGCACTAAGATGTTTTATTAGTTTTTGAGATTTTGCTTTCTCAAAGCAAAGTCGTTGTCGTTAAAGTCAATAGAACTCAACTGTATTAACATATGACTCGATAAAGGGAGTCAGTCGTTGTTATGAACGATTACTTGATCAAGCATCGATTATACTAATATATAAATGAATGGATGTATTTTAAGTTAACGCTGGTGGGGTGACACACGTGTATCTAAACTATCAACGATACATGAACACTGTTAGAATTATATGGTTTCTCCGATTACAATTTTGATGTTCAAAAAAGAATTGACCGTAGAAAAGATGGTCAGAGATAGGGTTAGACCTTTATTCCCTCTAACTTAGTTTCTGTCTTGCTCTCTGGAAGTGAAAAGCACTACTGTTGAAGTAATAAGTTGTATCCTTTAATGTAAAACAAAGGGTGAATGTGTTACGGCAGAGTGTACAACTACCGTTGATATCACTTATCTATATTTCTTGCGTTTTTATGCGTTAAATTAATGTAAAAAATATTTTATGCGACTAAGATAAAATGTGTCCATGAAAATAAAAGCAGTGAATTTGGGTGAAACTGGCAAAGGGCACAGGTGCAGGTGACCCTGAATGTACTAATCTGGTTTCATAATCACAGGCCCAAGAGTTTTGTAGTTCTGTACCGGAAACCAACTTGTTTGAGTCCATCTTTGCATTATGAAAATGAAATGTTTGTGAACCCATAAAAAAAATATACCGCATCGGGAATGTGGTTGCCAGGTCTCACCAGTCCTATTTTATAAATATTTTCAAAATATATGTAGATTTTGGTGGAAAGCTTGCATATTAAGGATAACATAAATGTGAATATGGTGAAAATCCTCGTATTATTTGTAAAAATATTGAAAAAAAGGGGCAACAGAAAAAAATAGAATGGATTTTTTATGGTTTATTTGTCGAAGTGCAGTAATGACAAGACTCAATTAATTAGTTGATCAAGTGAAATAGTCCTTGAACTAGTAAACGCTGCCCTCTTTTTTTTTTACCAAATTTTAATTAGAACGATCCGAGTGATTTTTTGTCTATCTCAGCTTGTAAAATCTTATAAAAATGTAAATGCAGCTTTTAGAAAACAATTTTAAAAAATCAAGGACGAATTTCTAAGAATGAAGCAGCGTTTACTAGATATCATTGCGCTCGTTAGACTGGTACAAATTTGAAGTCTCTAACATGAATAATTATCTAACATTACACCTTGGAAAGTTAAAACTGAACTACCAGAAATAAACAATTAAAATCTTGCGAAAACAATATTATACGCTCCTATTTAACTGCTTGTAATTAGAATTTACAATTTTTTTTTCGCCAACATATTGTTTGAATGCCCAACTTTTAATCCAAGCGTTAGAAAAAAACAATTGGTTCAATTTGATCCCAAGGAGGTCAAGCGAGACCGTAATCACGGTGTAATTGTTGTCAAATAACTGAGAAGTTTTCAGGAAATTGGATTACTTCCATGCATATACTGACCACCAAATGGCACTGGATTTTCTGAGACACCCTTAAGGTTTTTGTGATCTGACAATCAAGTCCGCACGCATGCCCAACGCCATACTCCGTCCATACGCTTTTCGAAGCTTCCATGACGAATAATTCTTTGTGATTTCTTTAGAGGGATATTGTTTTGATGATTCTATTTGTTATATAGGGTAACACAAATGCTACGTGTTTGGGGTGTTTTTTGAATTACGCCATAGGATTATCTCGTCTTAAAGACAGCGTTCAATCCCAATTACGTAAACTAACAAAGGCATCAGCAAAAGTTCATCGATGTGATATTAAATATTTACTTTGTGGGCAGGCGTCGTGGAAATAACAGCGCTCGTAACCGTTCGGTCATGACACAGACAAAAGATGGAAAGAAGCATACAGACGCTCATGAATAAATGCTTTAAATTAAATTATAACAACAAGGAAGTGCGCTAAACGATGCCACACATTACAAGTACGAACTATGTTTGGACATGTTTGGGAATCGCAAAAGATCGGTAATTGTTTTGGCTCGTCTCAGTTTATATCTTCATCCTAAGTATTTACATTTATATGACTCTTAAACGTCTAAACGTCTAAAAATATGCGAAGATTCATTCTTTTTAAAAATTGAATCAACATCGACTCCTTGCTGACGGAGCATTTCAGGTGAGAAAATCAAAATATTTTGATGACACAAAATGACAGTGCCAACACACAAAAAGAAAAGAAGAGGTATGCGCATCTTAAAGCGGTAAAATGGATTGGCTTAGACAGACGAACCGCGATACGTTTCTATCCTGATTATTTTGTGAACTGTTGTTTTTTCCCCTTCAGCTTTTCAACTATGACTTCTCCGGAACATAGTTCGCTCCTACAAGAAATTCCAAAGAACTTACTCCTAATTGGTGTCGCAGATTGATGACACTTCTAGGGCAGGTCTTACATGCCAAGCTTTTTTTAGATGAGACATGAGTTCTCCAGTTACATAATGTTATTACAAGAGACGATGTTCGAGTGATCTAAACGTTACATTTGAGAATAAACTTAAGATTTCCGGAACATCTTTTGCCTGCTTAGTTGTTTGGTTCCGGTCCAACGTCGTTATCAAGGATTGTTTACCGATTGCATGGACGGATTCCCCACTTCTTACTCTGTATTTCTTACATGTGATAGAAACTTGGAGAAAACCTTGTAAACAAAAAAAAAAAAAAAAAAACGCCTGTGGGATATCAAGGATCATCCCGTGAGACATAGTTCTGGGTCCACTTTGGGACCAGAGACCTGTACATCGGAGGGGGTTGATGGTAAGGCCGGCTAAACACTAACTACGCCATGGTCATGTGCCTCTATTTTCATAAAAAAAGGAAACAAAACTGATGCTTTAGCAGTTGTGTAATGACTATTGATGGACCCCATCCGGCATTGCTATCCGGGAATGGTAATTGGATGAGGATTCGTTTACAGAAAACCTTTTTGAATGAATTGAAATAAACAGTTTTTATCACATCGATACAGCGTATTACTAGGAAGTCACGCAAGCACAATGTAAACCACGCCGATACACGTTTCCTGTTTGATTTGGGTAATGTTGAGCACTTAAAGCAAGTTAACTTTCTGTTAGTGTTCTGTTGTGTAAATAATGGACAGAACCGAGACTCTGTTTGCGATACTAAGTGGTTCAATGGAACAAACTGAATTACAAATAGCACATATAATTTAGTCTCATATTTACATAATTAAATACCAAAATGGGTTTATAATGAAGGCCATATTCCTGTAAGTTAAGAGCTTAAGGTATGCCTTATTAACGCCCAATGGCGTACAGGAAAAGTTTTCAAACACTAGGCTGTGAATAGATTTTCCTGTAAAGTTGTTATGATAGCTGTTATATTAGTTGATCTCTGAAATTAAGTTGGACTCTTCCGAATAAAACAGCAACCATGAAAACCATATGGTAACGATTAAACAGCTGATAGCTCACCACTTCGATTACTTGTTTATATATAAGACGGGATATGATAACTATTAATTGGACTTATTCGCCTTCTGCAACGTTTCTGTACACTTCAACGAAGTAAAAAGACTTAAGGTGTATAGAGCTTGACCCCTATTTGGGGATTGACTTATTTGAGCTCAAGCGACAGATTGAAAATATTCCGGCATTCAAAGAACATCAGTACACTAGCACTAGTGGTTTTTATTACCCGTATTAATGGTTACAGTTGCCCAAATTTGTTATTAACGTTGACAGAAGGGGTTAACCTTAAGGGGGGAGGGGGAGGGGTCGTGTCCCAATTTACCCTACCGTTAATTAACAATTAACATTGCTAAGTTATGTAATCAGCACTTGCTAAAACCTATTCACACTTTTGTCTTTGCGCTGAGCAGTAAACTTAACAGGAAAATACAAGACTACAAGGAATTCACCCTGCCCACAAATGAAGACCGTTGGTTGGACAGTTAAGCTAACTCGGGGAGAAAGATAAGGATCAGATTAGATACCACTGGGAGGCTAATACTGATATCTGACTTGTTTTACTTCAGAAATGTCTCGTGAAAAGTCGATACATTTTAAAATGTAAATAATGTCCATGGATTTTTTGGGGGGGATTGAGGTTTTACGCCATACCCAAGGTTAGTTCAAGCTTATAAGAACATGCAACCTAAAATACTCTAAAAAAAACCCGCAACATTATTTATATTTCATCCAAATACGAATTTTCAACTTGATTTTAAATACAGAAATAAGAATATGATTACATTGAAATTAAGCACACTGGTTGTTCAATTAAATGTCAAAATTTATCACACTATCGACACCGCACGCGAACCTCTCATTCCGGCGTCTGTAGACACGTGTACGACCATCTCTTCTCTGCAGCTTAAATATGGATTCAAACGCTTCCATAGGTTCCAGTTCTTTAATCTGTTGCACCACCGAACCCTTGCACGTCGATGCTGTTGTCTCAGTACTACGCCAAAGTAAGGACGTCTGGCGCGTCAGCCGTTTGACGGAGACGGTTTCTGACTATCTGGTACCGTTGGAAGAGCTTGGAAATCGTGCTCCGGTGGACATAATAAATTCAGCGACTGCATTCTGTGATTCATCGGCCAGGAAAAGACCAATAACGACGTTCCAGGTAGCTGCATCTAGTCTTGGCATATCGTACCAGGCTGAAGAAACAATTTAACAAATGAATCCAATTGAACTGCTATGTCTTTTATACCCATTAAACTCGCTTAATGATTAGGCATGATTCGCACGTGCAACTGCCCTAAGTTTTTCCCTACGCCTTGTTCGTGCAGCGTTACACAAAGACTGACCCAACAGTCACGTGTGATCAACAGGCACTATCATGTGCTTAAATTAAATTATCGGACATTTACATTATAACATGATCATGTTGTCATCTCTCAATCATGCAAATCTTTTGCAGAATTCATGTTTTAAATGTTGTTTGTGATGTTGCGTTTCTTTTTTGGGAGAGTATACTTGGAGGAACACCCTCTCGGCGTCAATGGCAAGAAACGAAAACAAGACACTGTAAAAACATTGTTTGTTTTGTTGCCCCTAAGATATGAGAAGCGCCCTCCAACTGTCCAGTATAGGTAAACATAAAGTACCAATAAGTTCTCAAGCAGTCGTTCAATTAAGACAGTTTTAATACCCTAAGTATGCCTTATCATGATAACTATAGAAGGTGGTACAAAGGAGAGAACTGTTCGCACGGCATGGATGGGATATAACAAAAAAGTGTGCTTTAAACGTACACAACATTGGTTGAAGCGCAAACGTATATCGTCACCATTTTAATATGTAAACATGATAGACACATTATTCCTTACATTAATCTCACGGGTACAGAAGGTTCGATTAAGTTTACAACCGGAGAATCACCTCATCAGCTTAGATAAACTCTCGAGGACCAAAATTATAATGGACTTTAACTTGGAGCTGTGGATATCGTTTATATTGATCTCGAGAGAACAGATGACTTATGTGAGTTACCTATAGAGGATACAGAAAGGCGTGAAGCATTTTCTGTGTAAATGAAATATTTGGTCCGAATTCTGTTAGTCCCAGCATTATTAAAACCTTAAACAACACGGTATAAAACAAAAAAAAATATTATTTCAATTTAGTAGTTAACAAAGGAACTAATAAACTAAGTTGCTTAAATGTGCTAAAGTGAGTATAATGCCTTGTGGTGTTTGAATCACCTTCTTTACGCAAATGGTTTCAGCGTTATGTTTTCAACTTCCCTACATTCATACACGTTGCTACATTTTTTGCTACATGTATGATTGCGCATACGTAATTTCGTTATTAAAGCTTATTCTTAATTTGTTTTTTTCTCCCGATTGAAAACAGACAGGTACAGGTTCTGTTATTAAAACAGCTTAATTTTATTTTTAAAACTACAGCACAGTAGTCATGGAGAATGATTAATGTGGTATGTGATTCGGATCATCCAAAATGCGAATTCCACCAGTTATCTGTTCAACCCCCTGCCTATCTCAAAACGATATTCCCCTAGTAATCTTTAAAACGTCCTGCCTATCCGTATACGTTTTTCCACCAATAACCTTTAAAACGCCCTACCTATCTAAAAGTTAAATAAACTGAACTATCATACTGAACTTCAATTAGTTAAGTAAGACCGTCTCGATACCACGGACAATGGCGTCAGAGGTCTCTATATCTATTTGTCTATCTCCATGTTTTGCTCTAATTTGATAGTTTAATTTGAAAGACCCCAAGGAACCGGATAGCTTCTGAAAACATTTGGTAAATGATTACCTGATTTAAGGGGCAAGATGGACCAGCCATCTGTTTTATCACTTAATATAAACCCTCCCGATTCACCGTGCAGTGAACTGTTAAAGCTCAACGGTATCGTGTTGTAATCAAGACAACTCAACCCAATGACTCCGTAGTTTTGTAGAAAGGTTACCGTTTCTTAAAGCTCAAACTTATGTTTAGAGTTTGTCTTCATCTCTGGTGCTTTCCTATGCCTATGAATTATTTGTTATTTTTTTGTTACATATATTTGACTGCTTCTGTGTTTAATTTTAAAAAATGCAAATTAGTATTAGTACGCAATTTAGTACGCAACAACAATATTACAACGTAGCTATTACGTTTCTGACTCGTTGTCGTGTGGTTGTACACTAAGGCCGTTGGGTTTGCTGGGCTTCCGTTTTAAAGTGGACACACCCTCATATTTGTGAAAAAAAACAGACACACAAATGTTAACACCCAATCAACCCTGCGATCAAACATTCGAACGTGTTTTTATCAATGTGCTTCAGAGAAAGGTTTAATAACGCCATATGTGAGGAATCCCGTAATAAATAGAGAAATCCATGTAAATATTCCAACAAGCTCAAAGAGAGTAATCAAAGGAGATAAGGAGGAGAAGCTGTTGTGAAGTGCTGTTGTTGTTGTTAACCTCACCATGTATGACGGCCTACTGGGTATGTTTACAAACACACTTACAACCTTGGCATATCACCAAACATAGGTACAGAATTTTTAAGTGCGGCCATGGAAAGACAGCTCAAATGTTGCATAACCCATTTCAAACTGAAGTTTCGTTTAGGGTTAGGTTTCGGTAATAGAATGAGGGTAATTTGTTAGGTTTCAAGTACATACACTGGCAAGTCAACGGGTAATCGAAATCATAAACCATATCATATATGATACACTTCTGTATACATAATACACACATTTTGTAGACCCACTTTGTTTTCTCCTCTAGATTAAGGATGTAGCGTCGATGCCAAAGACTTGTGTGGTTACTAAGTGAAATTACTGCACATGTATTAAAACATTATTTTGTGTGTGTTCGCTGATGTTGTTTAATGGTGCATGTTAATCCGATGAGATCCTCTAACAGTATCTATTTTAATGTGATCACTAAAATTTAAACGATTTTAGAATGTACAATGTATCCATTTTTTCTAAATGTTCAATGCATTTGTTCTTGGTCACTTGTGGTTAGGTCTACTGTGTTTAATTTGTTCCCCGAGCGACTGTATGAGATGTGAGTCGGCGAACGGAACTGAAAGAAACACGTTATCTTTTATTTTGAACTGTTATAGGTGGGAGCTGATGTGTGAATGAAAGGGGCAGTATATTATTATGTATCACAAAAGTTGAATATTAAAAGTCACGGAACTTAAAACCCTCACCAACTTCTGTAGGCCCACACATTTACCAATCCAAGTTCTGACCATTTTAAGTATCACCAAAAACTCATATATATGTGTGCGAAAAAAGGTAATTTCCTTACCTCTTAATAACAGCTCGAATAATCAGCTATCATATCTTGTATGCCACATAATTTTATAGCTGTTTGGGTGTAGTTTCAGTAGTGGAATACATAGTTTTCTTATTTTCCCAAATATCCCAAGTCATAAGTACCCGTCTGTGTTATTTGTTAGCATATTGACTGGATGACATTTAATGTACAATTTGCGCACATACATTTTTTATGTTAATATTGGCATGTATGTATTCTTATATCAATGAGAGACAAGCCCACAAGCCTTTGGAGCAAATCATTCAAAGGAATGGAGCCGCGACAAAACTCAAAATGTATGATGAATACTTGAGTACATAGACCTACAGTCTCTCTTTTATAAAACCATTTGTTTCTGGGGCGGTTTAGGAATTACAAAACCAAAACATCACTTGTAAAGTAAAACGTTTCCCCTATTATCATTATGTTGCCTTTTTGTTTCAATTTACATGCATTGATTTTCATTGGTATTTAGTTTTAATATAATTTAAATTTGTATTTTTATACAGATTATATTTTACACACATAGCTTATGGACAACACCGATATGTTGTGGCGGTTTTGTATTGTGTCTTGTGAATTTCTTGTCTTGGATTTGTTTCCTTAAACCATTGGCCCCAACAAAAACTCTCAATCAATTAAACGAACAACAGACTGGGACAATAACTGATTTCACCATATATACTCTATGAGCACTCATTCATATAATGACACAAGTGTTTATACTCCATTAGGAGACACCAGACATATGCCAATGTCACACCTGAACCCCGCTATCAAACGCTCTGGGAGAGCTTGGGGTACTGTCTGAAGAGCCTTTGTCGATAATGGAACACAGAAATATTATTTCAAAAGTGTTTTGATCAAGATAATTCTCTCGACAACGACATAAGGCATCAACAGTAATTCAATATAATCGTTTGAACATCTGAATTCCCATAGCACGTTCTCTATACATCACTATATTTCCCTGGTCACGTCTACCTCTCCTAAAGCGGAGGCTAGCAGGATCTGAGCATCAGCATAGAGAACACTGTGGATTGTACAATAGCTTAAAGGGCTCTGGGAACGTTTAAGACTTCAGACATGTACCGAACATCAAGCGGCGCCTTGGTCGTCCAAAGCTAATCTTTATTCCTGCTTTATCTGACAAATACAACATCTCTATAATCAGGTCTAATTTCTCGATTTTCATCCATCCACCTGTTATAGCCAGGGAGGGGCCATTATAACATGTTCTCGTTAGGGTTTGCGAAGACGTTTACTTTCATCGTTATGTGTTGGTGTTTTGAGAAGACCTCGGATATATATTGCTTAAAATCATCTACTAGACACTTTAAGCTTGTCCACTAAAGCAAAACCATTACCTAAACCTTATGCTTTAGAGCCATTGAAAAAAATTATATAGTATATACTGTTCGCTTCTCAATCGAAAACAAAGTGCAACAGCGTATGTATTAATAATAGCAGAAAGAAAATCATAAATTTATCGATTGATTTTTATGGGTGATTGTTGATCGATTGATTGATTGATTGAACGGCGACTGACGTACGGTCTCTAATATGTAAACCCAATGCTGTTGACCCCCCCAAAAAACAAGATTGGTCACATGCATCATTCAAACTCATGGTGAATAAACTGAACTGGGATAACCGTTACAGAAAATCTATACCCTCCGCCTATGTATAATTATGAAAACAAAATAAAGAAAATAATCCGTTCATTGTTTAAAAAGGGAATAACATTAGTCGGCGTTACCAGCCGAGATTAAGCACAAACACTATTAAAGTAAAGTGTTGGTATCCAGCGGTGTTGTGTCGTAAGTACAATTACCCCGTATGATCATTCATCGGATTCAATCAGTAACCTCCTGTGACTCTGATGTATACATCAATTGAGATAAAGTGTATGTTGTGAGCTAAAGTGGCATGCATCATTTGTTTTGATTGTGACACAGCTTCCTTCAAGAAACAATCGCCATGATTCACTACGTCAGTCTTTTTTATATGTTGCATGTAACTTTAATCTCCGCACCATCAACATTTGCGTTTTACTTGTATAGCCATTGTGTGCAAAATGTATCAATGTAAACTCAAAAGACCGATTGCGATAATACATGTCTACCACAATAATTTTGAGTTTTCCAAAATTTTAACATTTTCTACTGTTTGGAATACATTACAGTTCTTATGTACAAACTGATGACAAACTCCGGGGAACTCATTTCCGACATTGCATTGTTTAATGTATTTACTTGATTTACACACTGATCAGTTGTAAAACCCAATATTGACACATTGAGTAACGAAATAGGTTTTGACAAAACACATTATAAATTTAGCTGCGATCAATATTTTCACTCTATTTAGGAAATTAAAACCCCAAGAAACACTAGGCCTTGTACAGTCCCACGCTGTTCAACAGAAAATATCTCTTTGACACAAAGTACCATTCTCTGAATTGAGATGGAAGATCAGGCAAATTAGTTCTTGCACCGTTAAAATTTGGCTGTTTTATTCTATAAAGTGTGCAAATAATTCAATCACGTATGGGTTAGCATTACAGATTAACAGCCGGACAATTTACATGACAAAGATATAGATACAAGGACTTCTCCATAAGCGGTATGGTTTCCGCGCCTTTTCTATTAATGTTATTGTCGTTACCACATTCTGGTGAAAATATGATTGTCTCCAATCAGATGACAATTTAATCATTTGACCGCTTTGTTTTTATGCTTTTATGTTTCAATGTAATTATGGATATTCGGTTGGATTTCCATTCGTAGATCTAAGCTGAGGTATAATTGTATAGCCATTCTTTCTAATATATTGGTTTTCAAACGTAGTAACTTTTCATTTGACTGACAAGTCGGCATGGTAATGTTTGTAAAAATATCTAATATCAAAGCGTATATCGGTTATGAACGCTGTGAGGCCACCAATAGTTCCCACGAAAAATGCGGCCATGATGATATATATCTCAGCAATCTGTCTAACTGAAATACTTCCCGCAGAGAAAGATATTATACCGGTGATTTGTGGCAATAAATAACAAGTAATGAGGGACGTGAAGATGTAATAAACGTATTTCAGTGAGTACCTTGGGCTTACAGACTGTGGGGAAAATCGTGTTTAGTTGTAATTGTCCTTTGAATAACATCAATAGCTAATAATCGAATTATAAATCCTTATACAAAAACGATTCCTAACAACTGTCAATATTGCTGTTTTGTTACTTACATATCTTAATACAAATTTGGAAGTTCTTCTCAAAGAGTACAGATAAAGACATTATAATGCTTATATATAAACAGCCTGTTACAACACGATGTTATGGAACAGCAAAGACTTTGTACACAATATCGTCCGTCATACCTTTTCTCAGTGTATATATGTTACAAATAATTGTATACGATTTATATTTAAAAAAAAAAAACAATAAAAAAAAGAAATGACAGATTAAATATGTTTATTGCCTGTTTAAATACTACGTTCATCTTGTTCCTGTTGTAAACCCTGAATATGCTTTTAAAGAAAAAGACAACAGCAGAGAGTAAGTAAAGTAATTTTGACCATATATGATACACATTAGATCACACATTGAGCAAAATAAATGAAGTGAAAATTGAATACTCACCATTTCCATTCTTTGCCGTTTTTGAAGCACAGAGTAACACATGATTCCAGAAAGAGGCCCCCTAGAGAGGCCCCCAGAAACAATGATTTGATGTCATTGGTGATCATATACAGCCTCCAGATGGCGATAACACCGTGTCCAGCGAACAGCAACCGTACAATGATCGCACGTAAGACGTTAATCAGCCCCATTACAGGAACACAATGGAAAACATCCCAGTATTTCTCCTGAGGATTTACATCAATCGGATTTCTGTTTTAAATCTTTCCTAGTTACCACAAACAAAAGTGTTCATACAGTTAACGGCAGTTGGACGATTTCAACACTAGCACATCGGTCCCGTGGCTGGGATCGAATGGTTAACATCACAATGTATAAGTTAACTCAAGTCTACATCCATTCGCTACCCTCCAGAAAAGACCGATAAAGCTTTGTAAACTCTATGACGAGGACAATAAACGGATGCATTACATCTTGCTCTTGAAAAAACGATGCTTCTTCCAGAATGTTTTTTGTCTTGACCAGAAATATCGACAGCTATACAGCGAAAGTGCTTGTTTCTTTACCAAGGTGTATCTAAACTTTGTACATCTATATTAGCCCTGATCACTCGTACTTTAACAGCAAGTTGATTCAAGACGGGAATGCCCGATCACTGCTCCCACTGAGCATGTTTATATGTGGGAGCCGATCGTCAAAACAACCCGGATATTACACCTATAAAATATGTATGAAAACGGACTGGAGCGCAGTTTTGTTCGTACCATTAAATTGAAACTACCCGCATTTGGCTCAAGCATCAAAATCCGATGGAGCACAGCGGTAAATGATAATTTCAGCCCCGCGCCTGGCTTTTCGCTGTTTTTCGGATAACGCCTCCACACCATATAATACAGGTCGTTCATTGAACGGTCATACCATCACAGCATCACTGAACTTAACAAGCTGAGTTTTGCTAATTTAATATCACATTTCCGCATCCAATGATCAAGAGCATTTGTAATTTTTCAATCTCAGGTCTCGCCTATATAGTTAGAGGCACTTGGAGTAGAACAATTATCACTTGTGTCACTATAAACGGCAAACAGGAACGTAGAGGATTCAGCTGTAATAAAATATAGTCAGTCGAATATAAATAAAACTACAGAGCAAAATATCGCCAAAACAAACAGAGTTTAAAACTGTTGTGACTCAGATGCTGTATTTTTCTCAATTTAGCACCTTGGCTGTTTACATAGAACAAACACACGGCTTTATTTGGAACCGGCATTTTCTCTTGATACACTATCCTTCTATCCAGTAACGATTTTATAACAAGATGTTTAACACTCAAACAGAAGTTTCTGTCAAAACATTATGAGGAAAAATAATCTTGAATTCTGGTGGGTTTTTAAAAAAATTATCCGCGTTCATCATAGTACAAAATGAATAATATATTACAAAATCCACCTTATTTTTATTGCCAAATGATCAGTGCCCAGATGATGGTAGTATGACAGTGATGAAAAAAATGGCCTTCATCCAGTCTGTCAGTCAATCATGGACGAACACTGTATGTGTGGCTCATCAGGTTGGGTCTGCCGGGTAATGGCTGGGTTACAGACAATAAACTTCTACTTTTTGTAACACTTTTTCCAATCCCTCGCAGATATGGTCCAATTGTAATGGTATTGCTTTCTTGACTCAACTTTCGGAATCATTTTATTTCTTTGGTATAGAAATAATCCTCTATCTGAAGGCCGGTCGTCCACTGTTGAGTTGATACATCACGGACATACAGATTGATTTAAAGATACCTCCTTCCCGATGAGGATTATATTAAAACACAGCCAGAGGAAGACTTACTGACGCCTAATAACTACTGTTTCTCTTAAACGCTCTCATTCAGCGGAAAAAATCGATTGAATGTAAGAAAGTCACAAATTGAAGCTCAGTAAATAGTGTCTGCCAGACACCCAATCTCTCATAGCAAAAGGACCACTATATCTGTACTGATTTTCGGTTATGTTTAAATAACCAGATAGATGAGTTATTAAAATAAGGTCAAGTGTATTTACGTAAACCAGTAACATTGCTGTATGGTCCATTTCCTTTTCGATAAACACCACGTATGTAATATATACATTTTAAAGGATATATGTACTGGGAACTGTCTAAAGCATTTATCTAAACTCAATAAAGCGAAGATATAGCCCTGATACCTAATATACAAATCGTCTAAGTGAATCTTGTTATTAAGGCAACAAATTACCCACCCTTTATTATAGATTCATCATAAAGCGTTGTACGTGGTATATTGTTATCTAAGGCAGTATTATAATAACAAAAGTTGTATTACACAGGCATTGAAATACTGGATTTCCCAATGTTAGGTTTTACAAATAGATAAAGGTATGAATAATTTTGGTGTATGTAAATATGAGAAATACGTACAAATGTAGATAAAGGTATGTTTTATAACGACTTGGTCAAAAATTAAATGATTAAAAACCTAACTTATACTTCTCACATCGGTTCATTTTGCGCTTATAAATCGGTCCTTAGCATAATCATTATTTTAAATTATTGGCGTGACCATTCAATAATACGATTGACTTGATAATAGTAATGCAATCATAAAAAAATGCACATAAACACATACATATATATAAAGTCAATTATCGCATGATATAATAATTCCACAGCTAATATAATGGATCGGTTATCAATTGATTAATCTTTAAAACAAAATAATTAATACTATCAATTGGATGAGGTTAATTGCTTTATGACAGCCTATTCAAACTGTTTAACACACTATGAATGGGTCATGTTCAATTATAAAAGCATTTTAAAGCAGCATCAGTTATTCGATAGGTAGACTTTTAATATGCTTTTAAGGACAATTCGGACAATTTTATTTTATCGTGTTTATTTTATTTGTCGCTCAGTTAACGAAACTGAGGACGAATAATCTTCAGTATCAGGTGTCACATATTAAAGTGGTTTAGAAACACAACGATTGTAACGTTATAGATAACAAGATTTTACACAAAACTAATCTCTTAAGCAATTAACTACAATTACTTAAATACTATGTATGAGCCTAAAGTGAGCAATTATATTATGATTGGGGTTTAACGCCGTATACTGAAGGTAATTTCACTTATATGAAGGTGTACCAACCCAATGGGCGAAGGAAAGCACCAACGACAACACGGACAGCAAACAAAAACATCACAGGACAAATACAGGACAATACAAAGACAACACAAACATATCAGCTTCCTATACATGTTTAGCTCAGAAAGCACCAGGGCAGCAGGTAGCTCTCTCCGACCTATCCCGGATTCCATCTTGAAACAGGTCACGTATAAATCCTTAGCATTCTGATTGGGGTAAACTCTAAGCCTATTAAAGATGATCGTAGGTGAGTTGACAAACGCTTTCGTCATTAAATAGAAACACAATTGACGAGAATTCGGGCTGTGTGGATGCCTCTCGGAACTAGTTTAGATAATTTGCGATTAATGTCACGATATCAAAGTCGCTACAATGAAACAATGCGCTGTCTGAATGATAATTAAGGCACCCTAAAAACGTCCCCAAATGATGTATATTCTTATAACTTGTACATGCGCGACTGCGCGTCAACGCCTAAATGGCTGGCCGAGCATTTTAAATTATAAAAGGTATTTGACAACCTCATATTTGAAGTTTCTTGTTGTTTTGACAACGGAAGAAGGTAAGATTTGAATAATTTTTGTGTAAGATTATTATGCCATCATCACGATTCATCAGCTGACGAGGACCTGATGAATTGGCCAAAAAGGTTCTATTCAGAACAGCCGCTTGCTGACATTGTTTTGTGTTCGAAAACACCTGCTTTATCATGTTTTTTCAATGAAAACGGACCCATGCTGGAGTCATTAAAGGATATCATGGCTGAACTGAACTGACGTAGGCCTATATTCCTATAATAAATACATGCGGGTCAACGTTTTAATGGGTGACTGAACGTTTTAACTTGTAAATCTTATTTGATAAACTCTTATTAGGTGCTTCTTGTTGTTCTGGTCTATGAATTTTCTTTTTCACGACAGTAATCATATCAACGTAACATTTGCGGTTCAGTTTTATTCCAGCCGGTTGTATTTTGATCTAATACTGTGTACAACTAGGTTATTTATACCATTCAGCAATTTCTGTTACGTAGATAGCAATTAAACTACACCACCTAGCGGACAATTTAGTGTAAATTATCAGCGCAGATAATGCATTATAATGTATTTTTATATATACCGGGAGCTGATAAAATAAACTTCTGAGGGGGAACTTTGATGAAGTGAGTTTATAGCGGGAGATGTTGTCAGTAAGCTCATTCAGATCGGTTATATGATATCTTCCCGAAAATTCCACCACGCCTTTGGCATTCTGCCAAGACCCTGTCCACCAACAATAACCATATATATTAGAAAACAGGGAGATGTCAAAAGGTGACGTTGATGTTTACTGATAATTCGTGATACAGGAAAACAGTCATCTCCATATTGATTTATTCAGACTTTATTTAGCTTTGAGTTCTTCCCTCTTA
>JAVFBW010011116.1:0-29265 GCA_034783835.1 Mopalia ciliata
CTTACGATCGACTGAGGAAGCCGAGGGAGTATTCTGCAGGGCCATGGCTCACCCGCTCCCTCACGGGGCTGTTGCAGTTTGAAGAAAACACTTTCATAAGACCGTAGAGGTTTCTCCAAAGTATTTAAAAGGTCTATTTGTTAGAAGCAATGATGCTTAGATCATCTCTCTATAATGTTTATTAATACTCCAGAACATAATACTTCTTACATGTATTTCAAAAATAGTTTCACTGTTTCAGGTGGTTATGTTTGGAATAGCCTGCCTAATAATGTCAAGAGTTCTTTAGCATTTTTATTTTCATTCCAAGTATCTTAGCAATATGTTTGTTTGTTTGTTTGTTTGTTTGTTTGTTTGTTCGATTGGGGTTTAACGTGGTACTCAAGGGTATTTCACTTATATAACGACGTGCCACCACTGGCAACAAAAAAAGACAGGACGGACATATACAGGATGACAACAACAGCACACAATACAGACACCACAAACAGATCGGCTTCCTGTTCTAATTAGCTCTGAGAGCACCAGAGCAACATGAAGCTCCCTCCAACTGCGTGCTCTATTATTATGAGATTTTATTATTTTTTTTAAAGATTTCATGCAGTTTAGATGACTAATTAGGATTAAAAAGAGTGTTAGATCTGTACTAGTAGATTCAACATTAATAGAAGATTCAACAATAATAGTAGATACAACATTAAAAGTTAATACAACATTAATAGTAGATTCAACATTAATAGTAGACACAACATTAATAGTAGATACAACATTAACAGTAGATTCAACATTAATAGTAGATACAACAAGTACAGCAGAGGATAAGTTGGATGATGGACATCTATTTAAACCCAACCAGTCCTGTAACCTTTATGCCTGCATTTTGTTTATTTAATACAAATTCACAAGGTAAGTTGCTTTTGGAGCCACATACCTTGACTATGAATGCTCCTCTATCAGACATATTCTGACATCACATCTTCGCAGAGATGTTAAATTTCTTTGTACAGTCAAGGTTAAGAATTATAAAGATGAGTTTAGCTATGAAATATAGAAAATCTCAAACAGTTCCGGAAACAGAAGTGCACAATAATTTATTACAAGATTTTTCCAGGCAAGTTGATTAATAGCAGTATGCATCTGATAATTGTTTAATATTATCAGCTAGAGCTCTTTCTTGAAACTGCTTTCCAACAAGCAACATTCTTTGCTATTTATTACGGATTTAACTAATTTGTTTGCTTACATCATACAGTACTCTAGTGTATTTCACTTTTTGATGTATTTGTATTGATGGGGAGATGTCAAGATAATCATCAGTTTATTAAAAAATAGCATAGAGTGTACCATAAACAAATATAAATATTCACTGGAACAGGCTAGGAGTTAATCTGAAGGAAATCAAGTTTTAAAACAACCATTTCACACATACTGATGGCTGGTATAAACTATTATAGGCTATGTAACTATCTATTAACACCTGTTTACTGTAATGTCCATTGGTCAGGTCAGCATTAGGTTTGAGATGCTGTACTGGCAACAGGTAAATTAATAACTTGTAATGATATGGTGGGAAGTGTACAGGATGACCACCGCTAACTACACTGCTCATTGCACACATCAATGGCTTGATACTACAATAAGATAGAAGCTGTGATATGACTTTAGTAACCAACAGACTTCTATAGCTATCAACCAGTGTATCTCTCATGGGATGGAACTGCCAATCATAGAACAGTAGGAGTGGCTTAGAACATATATGGAGTTAAACCACCTCCCATTGCTGAAGTTCTCTGTTTCTGGATGTAGCTAGTAACTTGGCTAGGTACAGCTAAGGACAGACATCAGGCAAGATGAGGGGCTGTGAGCAGAAAAACCAGGAGGTGGGGAAAAGAACTACTTATAGGAATCATTAAGCGTGGGATTGTGAACGCGACAAGCTGGCACTGTGGAGCTGTGAATGTTAAACTCCGCCACTTCTCTTCTCCAGGTAGCCTTGTGTTTTTTTCCAGCCTGTGAAAACTCACAATTTAGGATTCCAATATTATATGGTGATTACCATCAGACTATAAGAGAAGACTTATCCCAGGGCATTGACACAAGGATCTAAAATGTTTCCTTAAGATCGCTTTCAATCCATCCTGATTTCTCTTTTATAAAACATGTGTTAGCAGGTAAGACAAATAACAGATTTTATTTCTTTATTAGTTTTTGATTTCACGACTTCTGTTGTGAATTTCTCAAAGCATCAGCAGACTGTTTGTATGGGCGTTAAGTCAATTGAGGTTATCTCTAAGGTTTATGGATTGGAAAATTATGTTTGCATTACGCAAGGCTCAAGACAAAATCCATGCAAGTAGACAGATTCGATCGATAAAATGCCGAGACAAAAGTCACTGTCATCAATATATTATAGATAAAAAAATCTGACTCGCTCTTTGACACGCTTTGAAACAATCAAAGACAGAAATATTGTGGGTTCATTTTAAGAAAACTGATGTAAGGAAGGCATGAAAAAAAATTATATTTATTCATACAATTTGCTGCTTCAGCTAAAAAGTCTTTGATAAAGGTATTGAGTATTGAATTTGTGAACCATCTTCAAATAATTTTGTTTGAAGAACGGTTTGGAAAAAATTCAAGACACACAGGGCACAGAAATGAAGCCGAAAAGGATCCAGTTGAATCTTGGTCGACACTCTTGCAAATTGATATTTAATTCCCACCGGTATTCCTTTGGTATAAATTACTGTTATGGGATATAAATTTCTGATCATGAATAATGTAGGTATTTGTCTTACAGTAGAATGCCCAAGACAAATTGCCCTAAAGTTCTTCCTGTTGACAAGGTTATGTTGAAAGCAGATCAAAGAGCAATGAGACTTGTCCCTCAACTCTTAACCATTAGTTATTACCAATCCATTATCACCATAGTCTATTCATACCACACATTAAGTCAACATTTCATTACCCACAAAAACCCATTCATTCAAAAATATTAATCTGTGTGATTGGTATACTGTGTGACATAACAGTATATAGAAATGTCGTTTCATTCAACAATGATCACACAGAATTGTTAAAAACAGCCAACTTACAAAAACAGACGTTTCTGTTTATAACTTGAAATATTGTTAAATTTATTGTGGCTTCTAGTCAACACTTCACCTGTTAGCCCCCCTCCATTCCACCCTGATAGATTCAGAAGGAAATGGACTTTTAGATAGTATTGATACAGACCTAAGTAAAAGCTCACATTGTGTACCTGAGAAAGAAGCTAATGCTATGATAAAGTGTGTATACATGTAGAAGATAAGAAGGTGCTTGTGAACAGACAAGATAATGTCTTTATGGTACTGAACAATTGGAGATATAAAGAGATAATCTGGCCATTGTTGAAGCTTTGGAATCCATAAATGTTCCTACTCATCTACAATAAGCGGGATTTGTCAGTGGTTGTCCTCCTTCACACAGACCTTTCTGGCTCATTGTTCTCTCAAATAGTCTGAAGACAGCACATCAGGTTCCCCCACACTGCTCCTTACCTTCAGTTCAATAAACTATTGACCAGGCTATGAAAGCATGCACTTACATTGCAATACCTCCTGTAGGGACACTATATAATGCACTTGTCATCACATTAGGCACATCTTAATAACTCGTATGCTTTAACTGTTCTAATTTCAGTGCATTTATTAGTATACAACACCATTAATTTATTTAGGGGATATTGATATATTGAAAAACATTTTACAATCTCTGCATTAATTTGACTATTAATAAATTATCATTAAACAAACATTTGGGACATATTAATTACACTGTGTAACTCATTATCCTGTAAAGGTTAATAAATGGATAGAAAATATATATTTTCTTGTGTGTAGAGGTAAGTTAAGGTAATAAATAACGCTCAAATTCCACTGTATGCTTGGTGCACCTGAGTACCTGGTCTTTAAAATTTAACGCATTTCAGGTAGATTTCAGTTGTAGATCATGTTACTTTGTGGTTTGTTATTTTCACACTGACAAGAGTTCCAAACATTTCCAAACAATTCCATGGAGCTGACCTTGGATGGGCTATGTTCACATTTCTTTTTAATAAAGCTGTCAAAACAATATTTTGGTGCCAATAATATTTTTTGGGGAGAAGTGTAAATCTGTTTCACTTTCAACATTTAAACCTCAGTAATCCCTGGTATCATGGGGTCTCAAAAAACTTCACGATCAATTACAGGAATTTGAACAATTCAAAAATTAAATTATACTGACAAAGAAATTCAATCTATATTTATAAACATTATTCCAGAAACCATCCTGTAGCAAGTGCATTTCCACCTGTAATAATTCATTAAGCTATAATGACATTGACATTACAGATTCATGTAGACTCCTTTACTGCTTCGTTAAATGATTTACCTGTTTCTTATTTAGCTGTCTGAAAACGCTCTTCAAAGAGACTGCTAAAAATGTATGGCAGTTATCTACAGGAGACAAAAGCTTAACCAATACTTACATTATGTTTGTCATTAGAAGGTAGTTTAATATTTCTCAGTTGTTATTCTACCCATGCAAATATCTTCTAATTGCTATAAGCTTATGTCTTGCTGGAGGGAGGGAGGGGGGGCTCTCTGTTTTCTGGATACTCTCAGAGCTAAGACACTTCGTTTGTTCCCATGGTGTTGCTTTCCTTGACTCATTGGACTGGTATGCCATCATATGAGTGAAATACTTTTAAGTAAGTTACTTAACCCACCAAATAACAATGGTCTAGCTGCCTATAACTTCTGTAGGTTTATAAGGTGACTTAATTATAATGATGTTATATTTCATTAGGTGTAAATATACTGTTAATATGATATGTATAGCCGAGTCTGTCACATGCTTTATATTTTATTACTTTGGTCCCCTTTTTTTTCATGGGATTGAAGTATATAATTTGTTTGTGTGTTCATGGCCCAGTTGTCCATTATATGTGTGTAATTACCATAGTGAATTTTCACTGTAAAAGGTCTTATTGGGATAGGAGTTGATTGGTGTGTTTTGTTTCTCTGTGACATGAGACTACCATGTGAAGTGGTATCAGGTTATTGGAGGTGTGTGGCCGGCAGGGCGTCAACACCATCATAACCCTTTCTATTGCGAACCTATTGAACAGAAGTCAACCTTTCAGGCTGCCGGCTCTAACTAAATAGTATTGATTGGTAATGAATTCAGGTTAAAGACACCTCAGATTTCAGGCCTTTATTAGCATCACCTTACAGAGTATAACATGAGAACAACAATACATTATACTTAATGCTGTTTTTATTCCAACACAGGTATCAGGTACATTTGTAAGTAATATATAGAAGGCTTATTAAAGTGTGGGTGAAATAGAAAGGTTTCCATCTCTCTTCAAAGTGACATTTTACTGGCATAAACTGACACTTTCATTCTTACATTGTGTAATTAGACTTCGAAATACTTTGGTGTCAAATTGCTGATGTCACTTCAGAGTTCATGACCCTTGTCACTAGATTTCAAATTATTTTTAGATTCATCCTGATATCTCTGATTAGCTTCATATTACCCCACTCAAGCAATATTATTATTTAGCATCCTCTATTTAATATCTAGAATGTGCATAAGTATCATTGGAAATCTCTGATCAACCGTACAGTAGAAAGCCTGAATAACTGTTAACATCAGACATCTATTCTATCTTCCCATAGCTTCTTTAAGTGGCCTTTAGAAGCTGAAGGTATCATAAGAAACGTTGTGTGAAATTAAATCCAGAAGTTGTTTTCCATACAGAATTGTTTCTTGTTTTCATCTCCAGAGATCCATAAACCACTTTGGTTATAGTTATGTCCATCACTATTACCTTATCTTACTACTGTGAGCATTACTGCAATTCCAGCATCATATAAATATACTACAGTATTGCGATAACCCCAACAGAACACAAATGAAATGCATTATTCAATTGTTAATATTATTAAACAATTACTTGCACTTTGTAAGATATTTTGGATTAGAGTTAATTATCAATTGCACTGGATAATTATAGAATTTCTTACATGTACAAACCATAACTAAAGGGATACAGATTCAATGCTGCTTGTAAAATCATAAGTTGTATTTCTAATCAGGCCACTCAACATATTTAAAGAAACAATAGTCAGTATATTACTTTGTCTCAACAAGGACTACTTTGTACAAAATGAAAAGTTTTTATGTGAACAATTGCTTTGTAATTATTTTTTTTTAAATCCAGTGTACAGAATTGAAATTCAGCTATGGAAATTGTATTACACTTCAATTTGCAAGCAGGTCGAGAATTCACAAAACAATTTGTCACTAAAATAATTTTGAAGATTGTTCAAAGAGAGATATTTTACTGCCAGCAATGTATTTCTCATAAAACATATTGCTTTCCTTTTTTTTGTGATTTGGGTATAAAATATCTGGACATTTTAATAAACCTGTAACATAAAGCATTGTTGTGTACAAGCGACTACGGCCATATCGCAAAATGTCTCTGTATGAAGAAGTTTATAAAACTTCAGTCATCTGAACAGGGCTTTAGGCTTCTGAGAATACCTAAATGACAAAATGGAATTTTCTGATTCTCGAATACGAACTCCTCCAGGACGAGAGCACAAGTAATGCAATCGTTTCAAATCATTGATCAAATTAAGTTCAAAATCAAGCAAACTATAATTTAATTTATCATTGCCTTCCAGTCAAGTAAGATTAAAATATGCAAGTTTTAGTGCAATGAATGCTAGCTAAAGCAACACCTCAGTCCCGCTGCTGATGTATTTCAATGAGTGAATTAGAAACGCTTGACGCAAATCCATGTTATTACTTTAGACAGATATTTTCACTGATAGAAATGAACATCATAAAAAACTAAGTGAACTGTGAGAAAAATTCTCATCTCTTTATTGAATGCATCAACATTAAGAATAGGTGCTCATCTGGAATGGTGAAAACATTTCCAAGTTAATTAATAATCAATTACCCTGGTATTTGGCAGAACGAGGAATATTCTAATATTCATACAAAAGCATGTATTGAAAGTAAATACCACTTAGACAGACAAATCTTTCAGAACTATTAAAATTATTTCATAAAAATAGAGCTATCATCATGCAATCAATCAATATATAATGGAATACTTTTCAGAAGAAATCACACCTGTTTTCCATGTAAAAAAAAATTATTGTTTCATATCTTTACCAGGATGCTGTTTTTCTTTTAATCAATGTGACAAAAAAAGATGAGACATTTTTTGTTTAATATCTTAAATAGGAAAGCTGTTTTACTTGGAATCAATCTAAAAAGTTATGTTTTTTGTTTCGTATCTTAAATACTAAAACGCAGATTTCGCAATAATATTTCACAGCTGTTTTTTTATGGCCATCTTTACAAGATGGTGTGCGTTTACAGCTTAAGTTATCTTTCAGGCATCCAATCCTACAAGAAGATGGTATTGGCTATCTGAAAAAGTTGAAGGCACCCTTACACCACTTGTGGGGCTTCCACTCTCAAAGACAAGCCATGTCAAACTTATCAGGGGATACACTTTCCTCGATTAGAAGCCTTAGAACATTTGCCACAGCCATTAACCAAGTTCCTGGGAGTAGTTGAGATAAGACTTGATAGGTGAAAACAGCCTTCATCTTCTGAGAAATTCACCCAAGCAAAGACAGGGACTATGATGAAAACTTGACGAGTATCATATTTAGCAAATAACAAGGTAACAGGCAGCAGATGTGGACACGAGCTCAACACATTACAAACACTTGGTTCAGTTTAAACATAACCATTGACCATTACTGACACTTAATGAGGAAAGGGTGGAATTGGAGAAGCTTTGCTTTGGTGGCAAAAGGAAAGTTATCCCTTGAATTAGGAAGAGATAAATGCTTAGAAGCTATTTCTGCGTGGGTGGTATGGAAAGAATGAAGAATAAAAATTTTAAACACATATATATATATTTTAATCATACTTTCTCCTGGGCTACACAAATTGCCTTCAGATTAAGATCTGATCAGAAATTTACCTCGGAGAGTTAATGAAGAATAAGAGATAATTTCTCAGTTTTTATTAGTAAACATTAATATCCCAGTATTATATGAATTTTGGGGAATATATATATTTGAAGATTACTCAAACTGACAAAAGTGTTTAGATAAAATTACATGAAATTCCCGTTAGAAGTAATAGAACACATCTACATTTAGTTTATGTAAAAGCACAGAAGAAGTAGTAATATGAAAAACCATTTCCTAGAAAATTCTTCATTATCACCGAAAAAAAAGAGGATATTCTAGAAAAAAATAAGTAACAATACTCTGTAAAAAAAAAAAGACACTAACCACTATATATAAAAAGAGAATAGAGAAGTCAAGCTCAAAATGGAAACTGGTTTAAATAATAGAAGAGATTAACCATAGGCGGTAGATGTTCCTGTAGATTGTGTCAATGTTCTCTAGTCTAAAGGACACTTGACTCTATCATGCTAGCAAAAACTGGCTATCTTAACAAATGTATCTATATTTTTGTATTTATATTTCCAATTTTAATATAGATTGTGAGACGAATGTACAGAAACTATAATGCAAGTTTAACACATCTACTCTTCTTTCTTTCTCTTAACCATTGGTTTATTTTTATTTTTAAAATTTATTTTTGAGAACAGTGAAATAAATCTCCAATGTGAACTGATAGAGGTGAAGATGTGAGGCTAATGTACAGGGTCTATTACTGAGTGGCAACCCTGAGCAGGGCTTCTCAGACCATTTACTGATAGACAAATCAAGCTACCTGTCACCTTATATCAACAACAGTAAAGAGAGCAAGTGTTAACAAAATAAACAGTGGCAAGAAGGCCTGTAATAGAGGAAATTACATTGAACTTATCTATGGACCACTGATAGCCCCAATGTTTATCTTGTATACATCACAGGGCTATAAGTTGATATAGTTTTACAGCTGAACTGTATTGTTACATCAACCAATACAGGATCTTTAACAAATAAACAAAGATCCACTTTGTATATGCCAAAGATTACTGGAGTGACAACATACAGGTTATAAGTGAAAACATAAGAGATACCAAATTCCCCTCTTGCTACTCTTCTATTTTCTTCAGAGATTAGATTTACCTTCCTACCAAAGATAGGGAATAAAAAAAATTACAATAAAAAGAGTTATAACACAAAAATCCAATTTTTTGAATTTGAAGCCATATGCAATTATTTGATAACATTTGTATTTAATTAAAAATATAAAAATCTTTGTGCTGTGTGTGACAGGGTAGCTAATTATTAGTTGCTACATGTTTAGAAATCTCCTCAAGAAATAACCTAGCCAATCTCCCATCATCCTTTTGAACACTGTTAGCTTTTTTTTGCTTCCTAATGTGTTATGTCAGTGTTCTAGGTATGTTATGATTATAGGTTCTGGATTATACAAGACACAATTAGTGTCTTATAACAGATAGCTTAAGTGTAAACACACATCAAAGAAAACATGATATCTTCCATGTGTAGAGCCTCAATAAAACCAGATTAGATCTAAGCAAGGAGTATTCCAGTAACCCTTCTACCATTTCTTAGGCATCTACTGTTTATATGATGTAATTGTGAAACTAGTAAATAATTGAAGCAATCATTTGGGACATGGCTGAGTATTACTGGTACTGCATTAGTAAGTACAATAATAATGACTCTCTGGAAACACTGTAATAAAAACATAGCTAATCATTTGAGTGTTCCATAGCTCGTCAGGAGGACCCAGGCTTTTTTGTTCAATACAATTCGCTATGGTTGTATGCTGTAGCGCTTATTTCGCAGTAAACATTTTGAAACTCTAGTTAAATAGGTGTGTTTGAGGAATTAGTTCAATGCTCCAATAAATTTGGTTAGCTCCTAGCTACTTACTGATTTACTGTAAAAAAAGACATTGCTTTGTAAAGGGGCTCTAGGAAATGCTGGTCATAAATTCCACATATGCTAAAGTGTTCAGCTGAATAATGTGACGTAAACAACCTGTCAAAAGCCGTAGGTAAGTGTCAGGTAATACGCCTGCTTTCTCAATCTTCAGTGCAGTAAAAAAACAAATCATAGAGTATTCACAAGTTTGGTATGAAGCAAACTAGGAGGCAAACATTACACCTGTCAAATAGAGCACATTCCTAACAAACCAGGCTCTCCTATACCTGAAGTGGCATTCAAAAGCTAGTGCAACAACACAGACATCTTTCTGTTCACAATAAGAAAAACAATTTCCAAGAATTACTGACACATATTATTTGCAGTGCCATACACCTAATGATGAGCTTACATCTAACCATAAAGCTAAAACTAAATTTACAAACACAAATGAAAAGAAAACAATGAAAGAGATAGTCAAGCTTCTAAAAAATCTGAGAAAACCTATCTGTTATAACAATATTCTTTATTCATATGTTATGTTTTGCATTAGAACAAAAGGCTAGTAGAAAACATCTGTTTGTAATAAATGGTATGCATAGATATAATCAGAGGGAACTGGTCAGGTAGATCAATAAATACAGATTTGATCTTGATGGCTATGGTTAATACAGTTATTGGGACTGTCTTCCAGTCAAACCTATGATAAACACAGTCAGACTTCCACTTTCAAATACCCAGCATAAGCTGAGCTGAAAACCTTGATTCAGTATGAAAATGTTGCCAAGGAATAACATATGGCGATGTGTTTAAGTAATTCCAGCAACCTGCTCATGCAGAATTTATCTGAGATAAACCCAAATCCAGCTCATAAGTACTGCACCATGTGTGCCATGATTTCTAGCAGCCATGGACTGTCTTCCTCAATAAAGATAGCTCTCCTGTCTCTTTAAGCTAATTGCCCCGCACATAACTGGAACTGATGCCAATGGCTAGGCTCTTTAGAAAATTACACCTGAAACCCAGGCCTTTGATCTGGCTTCTACCAAGGTGGAGAAGTATTCAAATAGCTACACAATCTATATACACTGTTTAGGGGCATATAGCCATGTCAAGTAAATATTTAGTATTGTGTATCTGGTAAAACAGTTAACATAGACCCCATTATACAAATGCATATGTATCTGGTATTATCATCTCTTTGTACAATAGCAGCAACAGATGGGAAGCCAAACTTAATATACCACAGTAACTTTTCTAAATCATATATCTAATAACAGTTTTATGCAATATTTCATGCCCATTCTTTGATATCTCATGTGGTTGTTACTTAATATTTTAAATCTCATACTTCAAAGAATTATTAAGTTTTATAACTGACAAACTCAATAGTAATATTAATTCTGACGTGTGAATTGACATTTTTTTCCAATAAGTGAGGATTAAAGTGCAAAACAAAGACTTAATGACTGTATATATTTTCTCTGTAAATAAAGCTATATTCATGATACACTACCTTACATTGCCTTGTGCAATGTCAAGAAAACAACAATTATTGGTTATTAGTTTAAAAAAAGGAAGAAAACGTTGTAAAAAATTCATCTGAGAAACAAGGCAATTTTGATGTGAATTTTTCTGAAGAACCAACCAATTTCGGTGATTCAGTCATTGTCAATGCAGCTAGTGCTTGAGATGGCATCATAATAACATGGCTGGATCTCGAGAGAAAACATGTCAACATAGTCTTTGTATTTTGCGGAAGTAATAGCGAATTTCTATAGCTTGTTTCCGAAAACTACTGGATATTAGGTTTTAACCAGTACATGTAATTACAAAGACTACAATGTGTGTTTTAGGAGGAGCATCAGGAGTGGACACGTAACAGTAATAGTGGCGAGAAAACCTGTCGTGATATTGCACAAGTACAATTATAAATGAACGACCAGATTACTTCTCTCCTCCTATTTCCACTTGACATTTAAGGATTAATTTAAACACTGACTGAGGGGAGAACGATCAACACATCAACATGGTGACTGTAATGAAAGAATGTCGTCCGTTCAGACAAAGGCTGTAGCCTGACCAAGTTCTGTCAGGTGGAAGGGTGACTATTAACTCTATACCACAACTCAGCATTGTTATATTCTCTAACACACTGTCTTAAATACTTGTAAAATTACACTGCCTGGCATTCAGTCTGAACAATGGGTCTACTACTTTCATCTGTGTCAGCAATTTGAACCAGAAAGGTTCTGTTCTTGCCATTGCTCAATTGGAGTCTTGTTTCCTGTTGGGGAAGTCTGTCAATGCTCCTTCTTTCATTTCATTGAAACCTTGTAGTAGATACATCTACACAGAAATATAAATACATGTGGAGAGAAACTTGTATGTGGTATGGAAGTCAAAACAACCTGTATAAAAAGAGGTTTTAGTATGCTGTTCTGAAAATACAGTTTCTCTGTGTAAAACCAAAAATACAAAAAGAAAAACACAGATGGCAAATGGAAGATTTTTTCTAAGAAAATTTTGGATAGTGACAAGTTATTTTAAGTCATGAAAAATGTGCATATATGGACTAGGATATAGTTTTTCAGGATAAGAAATAAAGTAAATAGCAGGGTTTTGTAAACATGTTTCTTTAAATTATATCGTATTTCAAAAGTTTCTCAGTCCATGGCACTATTATTGTGCTATATGTGTAACAGTGTTTATGTACACACAAATCTGCATTTCAGAATCAAAATATAACAAACATCCCAACTTTGTATTATTGGTATATGTAATTATCTTCTCATAAATATATATATTTCTAAAAGCAATCACACTGACACAGGGATGAAGAAAAATTAAACTGAAAGAATACAGAAAAGATAACAAGAATGACAAAAGTAAGAAAAATTGGTCAAAATAAGTTGCTGGACACTATAAGAAACCAATCAATGAGATCAGTGAGTGCGGAAGGATTAGTAGCAGTTTTGTCTTCAAGCAATATAATACCAAGTTCTTAATACAGCTTTAATCTGGCATTGATCTTGCCAGAATTCCCTAAGAGCCAAAGTAACCAGAGATAAGTGATATCACAGTCTGCTATAGCTCGATTGACCCATAGAACAAGTATGAAATATAAGGAACAACATAAAATTGGTGTCATTCAGTGAATTCCTCTCACATAATTTTCAATTCAACCATGTAAATCCCATTTTCCCTGAAGCATCCAGTTGGCACACAATTATACACTGATGTGGCCAAACATATACAAATATGATTAGGGATGGATGAAAAAACCCAGGTGCATTGCGGTCAATGAAAATATTACCTGCTGATAAACTGATCACATATAATAGATTTTCCAAAGTAATGTCCTTTAAATTCGCAAGACATAGACATTTTCTGATTCCCTAGTTTTCAGTCTTGTTAATATGGATACACTAATTCCTCTGTTGTCTACTATGACAGCCATTGCTGCACTCCAGTATTCTGGTGGTCAGTTACCATTTTGGCTGAAGTAATTGGCTGTGTAAATTGATAAAGTTAAGGAAGAAATGGTGAGGAGAAGTATATAGTTATTGTCAGCTTTAGACTTTACATGCTAGTGCTCTAATGAAATTCAATCAGAGACAGAAAGCTACGTGACATCAGAGTACTGATTATACCAATCAAATTTCCACCAAAGCCTTTCTTCTACTTAACTATGATGCAGCCACATACTTTACAGAAGTGTGAGACCATTATGTCATTTAAAATCTCCCGAAAAGGCATTAAATTGTATGTGGACAGCCTTCTAGTGGAAGCCTGTGTAAATACAGCCAGCCAACTCCTCCGGCTTACCAATGTAAACATGAAGCGCTGAATGGAATTTTAGGCGAACGCTTTTTGTCAGACAGAATTCTTCACACTGAAGGTACAAACAAGTGCTTGACTTTCCTGGTCAAACCGGATGTAGAGAATTAGTTTTGATGCTCTTATTTTAAAAAAAGAAGATTTTTACAAAGCAGCTTCAACAATTTTGTGAAACAATATCATCCCCAAAATCAATAATAATAATTTAATGAAAATCCATTGAAAGTGAGATTTATGTTTTTATTTCCTAAACTTACTGTATCTTGGGAGCAATTCTAATCAATGGTGTCTAATATGATACGGGCCTCAGCAAATCTTTCCTGATCTGTCCTTAGATCTCAGCAAATTATCATAGTAGCTAATTAAAACAAGTGCGAGGAGAACTGATTGACCTAGTTTTGTTGAGTATAGAGCAAATCAGTGTGGATCGCCAATCCAAGACCCTTCAGACCTTATCCAATCAATGTAAACAGTGAACCATGAGGAAACATTCTGACCTGGCCATTGTCCGAAACTCGTTTAAATTTGTTCCTTGAAGAAAACATCAGTGATGTGCAGATTACTGAGTCCTTTCAAACTAGATGCCTTCCATCGACGGCATACACGCACATTAAGCCAGAGCTCGATTACTCATAGGAGAAAAAACTAAATTCTAGCAAGACACATTGCTGAACTTAATTCAGTCTTGATTGGTTCTGCGAATTGGTCAAGGTCAGCAGAAGGGCAACTGAATTTACTGACCACGATCTGAATCGACAGTGCAAATTTGGAGCCATTTCACATTGGTCATATATTACTTAACGGATGTCAATCAGACTGTCGTCCCTCTGCCAAGGAATCAAACCATCGCATCAATAACATTTTCCTTCCCTAGGTATTTATGGACTTGGGTTTGTACATGTACAATGACAGATGTTTCTTTCACCAACATAGCATCATAAATCAGTCTGTTAAGTCTTGAATGACGATGAAAACAACAGGTGCTAGCCTAGATTTCTTTAGTCTATCAGAATAATCAAAGAAAAGGTTTTTAATGAAGCAAGAGCAGTTATAAAGCTGTGTGATATCAATGTGTTACAGGCTTGCCTATTAATATGTTGTGAACATGGAATAATAGCAGGAGAAAGCCATCCATCACAGTTACAATGACAGCCACAATCTCACTAACCAAGGCTGCATAGTTCTTGAAGCCAGGAAAACCTTTGGCCATTTAGAGACATGGTTGGGCTCAGAGATGAACTTTATGCCATTAATATTTGGTTGTTATTCACACACAGCTACAATAAGAATTTGATGAAAAGAAAAAAGCAGTTACATTTAACATTTATATCAGCGTATTAGACAAAGTTGATTGGAAAACAACCATCATTCCAGATTTAATGCCAATCAATGCTATACCTTGTTTCTTGGAAGAATAACAGCTCAATTCGACAAAAACTGAACTTATCTGTAAACAAGAGGTCCAAGAATGCCATCCCATATATACAGTATTGCTAAATAAATAATTCATTGCTATAGTGAGCACTATGACAGATACAATGTAACGGCAATAATGCCTTTTTGCATTAATTAAACGTCAAATAAGATTGGCTTTTCAAAAAGACATCTAAAATAAGCAAATTGATTAGACTATGTTTTCAGTATTTGTAAACATTGACAGGGACATGTAGAAAAAGATGAACTGTTAACTCAGCTGGTGTGAAAACATGGTAATGTATGCAGAGTCAAATCTCAATGGGTTCCAGAATGGATGGTTTCTTGTAGAAGAGGCTGAAATATAGGGCTAGAATCAGAGTCTTCCTTGGATAACAACAGAAAATGACTAGGTTTAGGAAGATTGGATCTATAGAGACAGCAAACTTATGAAAACTTTTAAGAATCCCGAAGACATGTAATCGTTTTGTCTCCCATAGATTTAACAAATAACACAAAATCATAATAAAGAATTAACAGGATTTCTACAAAACAATACAAATTCAGTCAGAACAGTAGTATGAGTATTTTACAGAATAATTTATTTAATGTCATAAATGAAACTTTGGCTTGTAAGTAAACCAATTGCTTAAAGACTTCTCCCTCAGACTTTCAACTCGTAATTAAACTGCAAAAAGCAATGCATTTTACTAAAGTTGATATATGTTTAAATGCAGCATGGAAAGAGACTTTTAGTAAGATTCTGAGATAAGCATTATGTGTTGTCGGATGGAGAGAATTTCAGAGAGCCCAGTGTTAAAACGTTCTGGTAACTCTGCAAGAAGGTTTAATAGGGCCAGCTCTCACAAGTGTATTTCCTCATGGTAATTAGCTTCCAGGGGGTTATTTTCCACTACGGTTGTTGCTGATAACACTAGAGTGTCTTAAAGGGGTTCTTGTGGTCCCCCT
Source organism: Mopalia ciliata (assembly GCA_034783835.1). NCBI lineage: Eukaryota > Metazoa > Mollusca > Polyplacophora > Chitonida > Mopaliidae > Mopalia > Mopalia ciliata. The sequence continues at coordinate 16,146 of JAVFBW010011116.1, forward strand.
GACAAGTAATTACTACTTTTTCTCCACTCCATCATGTTACAACTGTACTTTAACAAAAGCTTTTATCTTGAAAAGCCATATCAGTAAATCCTACTGGCTTGTAGTGAGTGTGTTAGATAACTCACATATTCTCATTGGTTATCTTCTTACAAACATGTACAGGTACTGTCTCTGATGTTTTCAACTTTATACTAATTTATTTGATACATAATCCTAGTTTTGGGGTAAATACATTATTTTCAAAAAAAATATAGCTTTTCTTTTTTAGTCAATTAGTCAATGTTAACCTGAAAGAAGAGCAGGTGTCAATGTGTTTTTCATACTGCATCAATTCATTACAACAGCTCACTATTATAGAACAGAAAATGTTGTTAATGGAAATAGCAAAACGTTATATTAGAGAAATCAATGTTGATTTGGTGAGGCCAACAGGGAACTAAGATAAATCTCAGTATCTCTCAGAAAATTCACAGTTATACAAAAAGAAAAAAATGGAAGATTAGGAAAGCAATATAACAATATGTGAAGAATGAATCAGAGGCTTCCTATCAAATAATAATATAAAAAACATGATCCTGTGAGAGCCATTAGACCTAGCAATTAGTGTTTTGGGCATGTGACCATTGTCCAACTGATCAATCCATAGCTTTTATTAATAAAAACTTCAGGAATTCCTTTGACAAATTTCCAGAGCAAAGAAAATCAAGGTTTTTTTTTTTTTTGTTTGTTTTTATGATAGACAACAGAAACATGTGGAAAAGATATGCATTTGCCGACTTATATTGATTACAATAATAAACATCAAAGCTTCAGTTGTAGGAATCAATAAATAGAGATAATAAAAACTCAATGGTAGGTCTCTGGGGAAAAAATAGGAAGAAATTTCTGAAGATGATCACTTGGACGAGGCATTTTTTTTACATTTATTACTTGAAAAACATTGTGTTTTTCAGAATTTTGGGTTTAACACAAATGTCATTTCCACTAATCTTCGGTCAGATTAACTGGAGATTTATAAACATATAAATCATCTAAAGGTTAATAACCACACATTTTCTGTACATCATACTGTACACTGACAGCACTAGGAAGTAAAAGCTTAGTAAAATGAATGAAACCTTTCTATAATACTGTTAATCAAATAGCTTAGTAAAATGAATGAAACCTTTCTATAATACAGTTAATCAAATAGCTTAGTAAAATGAATGAAACCTTTCTATAATACAGTTTATCAAATAGCTTAGTAAAATGAATGAAACCTTTCTATAATACTGTTAATCAAATAGCTTAGTAAAATTAAAAGGAGTAAGATTCACCAGTTACATTTTATTCTCAATTGTTGGAGAAACATATGCAATCATGTAGTATTTTCACAACAATAAAAGTAGTTTCCATATATATATAAATACATAGAAAAAACAAGTTTAAACTGAATGCATCTAATGTTATTGAGATATGAAGCTGACATAACCTTCCTACTCAACACGGACTGTTAATAGTCTAGATTGTGAATGTAATGGTGCTATTGAAGTACATATGTTAATCCCCTAAAGCAGTGGACTGCAGAAGAAATTAGATTTGAGAAATGGTTAGATTGAGCATACATGACAATGGTGTAAATCACCAGTAGGCTAGAGCTACAGTTATTGTTACAGATTGATTCCACGTGGCTCAAGAAAGAGCACAATCACATTCATGGAAATCACTTGTGCCAATTACATCTGCACCAATAAATGGTAATTGGCCTTTCATTAGACCCATCAATACTGAAATGGCAACACGCAGCAATAAAAGCTCAGGAAATAATGGAATAAAACCATGACAACACAAGACTTTGAGACATCAGTTAAGCTGAATCATTGAGGATGTACATTTTCATGACAGGAAACAATAGGGAAATGTTACATGAAACTCCTCATGAAATAAGGTTTTAAAAGTGGTTCTGTTTCGAATATTTTGCCATTTTTATTATTTTGTAATATAAATTTGTGACCTGGGCCATTTGATACAATGCACATGTGTTTATCACATTAGAACATAAATATGTTCATAAAACATGAAAATAATTTATTTTTCAATAAAAAAATCCTTAATAGAGTTAAATTTCTGTACATTCTAAAGTTATTCTCATATATGTTAAAACAGTCCACCTATGTTTGTGTAGTAGCAAAACAAGACGAATACCTTATAAAACTTACTGAGTAATAATCTGACAAGCAGAGATGTAGTTTTCCTCGTGTAACCTGATATGAAGGAAAACAGCTTTCGATTATTCGTTCAATGACAGTGGTTAAACTAGATTGTATCTGGGTTATATTTCCCGACATGGACTGGTGGTATACTAATAAAGGGTACAATCAGGAGGTGGGCCCGGAAGTAAGGGAGCTAGCCTCAGTCACCGGCCGTTCAATATCTCTCCTACTGTCCACATAATAATCTATTGAATTCCACAGCGTCAATTGAGTTTCCTCTGGTCACCACATTGTGGAAAAGGACGACCCGGATTTGATTAGGAGGGCGATTCGATGGAGCAATTTAAAATCTACATCGGTGAAGCCATAAGCCAGATGTTGGGGGAATATTGGTGAAATTAGAACAAGGTATCCTTTGGCCATTGAGTTCTATCTGAGTCCTATTGATTGCTGCTTAGATCCTTGATACACCAACAAAATGAGGGTTGTAGATGTTAGAGTGGTAATCCAGAGCAGTCAGCAGCTTGTCTCCGCCAGCTAAGGAGATCCAGTCTCTCTTAGTTCACCATTAAGGCTGACATGGGAATTACAGGGGACATCCAGCTACCCGTTTATTATCTACAATTTATAGCTCATTAGCTGACCACATATCACATAGAATTATTTCTCCTCAGACCACACACAGAAATCTTGACCTGTTTCAATTGGCCCCATTTCTACCATCCCTTGGAATATCATAAAGGTGTGCCAATAAACTTTCTCCTAGCCAGGTAAATCAAGTGACAAGCCTGGAAAGCCTGCCAAGGTATGGCTATAGAACAAGACTCCAAGGTAATTCTCATCAACTCTGATTAAACAGGGTCATAAACAACCTAATAATATCACAGGGAAGCTAATAAAAGACTTACTTTTAAAGTCTTCTGACAACACTGACAGATTAATTGTCAAAATGTTATATGTCAACAAAAGGTTTCAGGATTGTGATGAAAAAATGAAATCATACAAAAGCCAAGGTTTCACTCTACGACACAGAGAAATATAATGAGCTAATGCATCAACTGGCAATTATGTTCAATAAGAGCTGACACAATTATCACATATATTTTCAGAGCTGAATTTATCATTATGACATACTTACACATGTACTAACGTAAGAATTTTGAAGTCCCCAGTAAAGTTCTGGCTATTTTTTTATATCTATCTGAAAATAGCTGACTTTGGTGAATGACACATTGCAATATGCACTGCTGGAATACACCCATGCTAGGTCATTCGAGGAATCTTAATTTAGAGATATGAAAAGGCTTCCATGCAAGCCAATTGAAGTGTTTTCCTCAGAAATCAGACAGTTTGCTGGGTGAAAATTGACAGGGATCTCCAACTACTTTGTCTGAGTGGTGACAGCTCGGCTCTTGTTAAATGACACAACGTTTTTGTCTGTTGTGTAGTGAAGCAAAAACAGTCAGCGCATTGCCAATGCTCAGACGGTCACAACATTGGCCAGTTTGGCATGCCTTGTCATTTTCACCTTAAAGCAACAGTGCCAAAACTCAAGGCATGCCATATACGATTAACCATATCTTTGTCTTATTGACATGCCTGACATAGAAAAGTCTACCATGCCCAGAATAACAGCTCAATATATTGACTGAAAACTTCTCCAAATTCGGGCCATAATATTTGGCATCCTATTTTCCCCTGGCTAAATATATCACAATATCTAAGTCTTTAGTCTGATAGTAAATCTGTTAAAAATCTAATGGAATCATATTTATGGTTTGTGAGAATTGATTTGAACAAGACCAGATATGGTTACTTTTGATCTAAAGAAAATGATATTTGCGAGAAAGCCATGGTCAGCATGACACTAAAAGAGTTCTTTACTACGAGAGATATTATCCGCATATCAGCAGTATTCCACACAGCAAGAAAAGACATTTTTCATAATGATTGATCAGCCTCTAACTGGCCTTGAGTAATCTGTTTTGAAGTTTAGGGCCAGGCTGATCTTTATGTTTGGGAGATAACCATGAATCTCATGAGAGATCCACTTCAGTAAAATAACAGGAGCAGGTCAGTTCGTGGAAATGAGTTTTGCTGGCACCGATTCGGACTCGAGACTGCCATCAGAAAATTGATGATGGACCTGTTGGAGTCGTACATCAATAAAGTGATGATGGATTGTCTGTCGTGAGGCTTTTTCCTCCTTACCAAACCCAACATGAATTGTCTCAGTCATCTAGCTCCTGGGGTTATATATAACTATTCATAATCAGTCGAAGGTTTTGTCCCCAATAAACCATCAACACAGAGAGCAAGAGAGGAATAAACAGAGAGAGGAACTGGCAAGAGGTACTGCCTCAGATACTACAAGCGTTAAATTTAAAGGTTGATTAGCCAATCCAAATATAGTCGGAGACTTGTCTGCCAAATTGACAATAGTAGCTCCTGAATTAGTGGGGATGTGAAGGAAAGACAACAGGTTCAATAGAGGTCTCCCTAAACAAACATCATGTTCATGAGGCTGAGCTGGTGGTCAGAAGAAACTCTGATGCTAAGCGGCATACATTCATCCAGAGTAATTACACCATGTCAATCCCACATGCCTTCACATCAACCCAGACTTCCTTCAATCAACATATACCACATAATTGAACCCTCTTAAACTACCAGTACAGTTCAGACGTGATCCTGCTGTTTAATCACATCGCTGATATCATAGTATAAAAGCAGTCGATAATAACTCACAACCAAAAACATAACACACTACTGACACATGTAATTAATTTCACATCAATATCGGAGGTATTATTTATTGCTTTCCTTTGCTTTCCCTTGCTTTCCCGCCTGTCCATTTATTTCCTTATTCCTTCACTAACATTCAACAAAATATATGCAAATATATGCAAAGTGATTTTTTTAATTTCTTTTGAACTTATTTTTTTATGCAAATGTAAAAAAAAAGAAGGGATTTACTAAAGACTTATCTACATTAAAAATAATGATCTGGATTTGCTTCTATGCTGATTTGTAGGAGACTGTTTTCTTTCCACTAAATTGTTATGTGGTCAGGATTCTGTTTTCATTTTATGTTTTCAGGCAGTGTGCCTTGTATATCATTACTGGGTGGGTAATGAATGCTGTGTCTTTATATCATTACTGGCTGAGTAGTGAAGACTGTATATTTTTACTGGCTGGGTAATAAAGAATGTATAACATTATTGGCTGGGTACTGAAGACTGTATATTTTTACTAGCTGGGTAATGAAGACTGTATAACATTATTGGCTGGGTAATGAAGACTGTATATTGTTAATGGCTGGGTAATGAAGAGTGTATATTATTACTGGCTGGGTAATGAAGACTATATTTTTCTGGCTGGGTAATGTGTAATGAAGACTGTATATTGTTACTGGCTGGGTAATGAAGACTGTATATTGTTATTTGCTGGGTAATGAAGACTGTATATTGTTACTGGCTCGGTAATGAAGACTGTATATTGTTACTGGCTGGGTAATGAAGACTGTATAACATTATTGGGTGGGTAATGAAGACTGTATAACATTATTGGGTGGGTAATGAAGACAGTGTAACATTATTGTGTGGGTAATGAAGACAGTGTAACATTATTGGGTGGGTAATGAAGACTGTATAACATTATTGGGTGGGTAATGAAGACTGTTAACTGTATAATCCCCATATTCTTTGTTGGTGGCTAACACATCTCTATATGGCTACTGGGCAGGTTATGGCAGTGTGTCTCTCTACTGGCCAATAGTGTGAACAGAAAATATAATAGGTGATATTTCTGGAAATAATAATAATGTGTATGAAGACAAGAGACAGCCAGCACACCATGACACCACTTACAGATGTAGCATATAGATGGTTTAATTGTATTATAAAAGTCAACAAAATTCAAAATGTCATCTTTAAAGATAAGGACTCAATTCTCAAAAATATCTGTCTGTTTATTAGTCCAATGTAAGCTGGAAATTGTAATGAATGGATTATGGATCCACTATATGTATTTTTTTGATGACTTTAGACAAAGAAAATTTGAATTCATTCACCATGCAATTCTAATGGTTTGCCAATATGATCAAGCAATCACCTGTTATATCGGTCTGCTTGTCCAGGAATATCTAACACTTCTATTGTAAACATGAAATCCTGATGAACTTTAGCAGAAACCTGCTATAGCCGGCTAAAGGAATACTCACCTGAAGGATGTGTGAGTTCATGTAATTCCCATAAGGTGCAATTCTCATCATATGATGTAACCTAATACAGACTCCACAAGTACAATTACCTGTCCATGTAGACTTACACATAACTTATATAATACAATTAACAAATGTAATTAGTATGTGACATAAAAGGATCAGCATGGCTGGATTACATCTGTCAGCGTTACAAATAATAAAGTCTCCAAGTTAATTATATAGAAATATCCCCTCATTAAAGCAGATACTAATTTGAACACGCCTTTAGTTGTTAAATATTTGTATGTGTGACTTAACTAATCAGTAAGTATTATATCAGTGAACCAAGACAAGTAGAAGGTATTGTTAACCTCCACTGAACAAACAGACATATCATAACAGGCCTTATTCTGCCATTTAATTGGGGTCAATGTCATACTTAAATTTGTTTCACTCATATGAAGGTGTGCCAGGCCAAAGGGTGGAGTAAACCTCGGACCACCATAGGCAAAAAACAAAGACAACACAGGAGAATAACAAGATACAGCCATACAATGTCCCATAGGCTGTTAGGGCACCTGTTGATCTTGCAGCTCCCTCTCACAATTTACACAACTTAACCAAATTTTTACACCAGAAACTAGGAATAAATTGCATGTACTCTGAAATGCACTAGCTAAGGTTAGTGTATTCAAACTGTTTCACAATTTTATTTGAACCTGTGTAAAACCATGCTCAACCAAATCTCAAATTTATGCTAACATGTGCATATATTTATAATACTCATTTGTATTTTTTTGCTTAACTACAATACGTTTATTTTTTAAATGTATGATGTATAATTTCAAAACATATCCTGGCTCTGATCAAAGTTAATTTACCCAAATTGGGCACGGGGGAAGATAATACTGTAACTCACAAATAACCTTCAGCAGGCATCCTCCTCTAGATAATCCCAGACTAAATAGGAATATTCTTCGGGTCGAACCCAAGAATATCTTAATATCATTACAGGTAAAGCAAGCTGATAAATAACTAGGATTAATAGTTTTGGTGCATAAAAGTGTATTACAAGACAGTTGTTTCTGTAGCTGGATAACAACATTTTATGGCAAAAAGAGAACCGAGTAGATTGATGCCAATCACACCATAAACCAGAAAGAAAACCTGACACAAGACAAAATAAGTGGACAGTAAAGAGGAAAGCTGATCTCTGGAGACAGACAATTAGGAGTTATTTGTGGATCTGATATGGTGTGTGTTTACTTGCTGCCCCTGCATAACCACGCTATCACAATATCAGCCAAAGTTTACCAAAAAGCGAAAATCAAACAGCTTTGGAACACAAATACCTTCACAGGTTATTTACAATGTATATTTGTTCCTAATTTTAATTAATTATAAGAAAAAGTAGAGGATCACAATAAGTGATTTCAAATTACTATATATCTGCAAGTGTAAGGCTAAATATTGTGCAAGTATATCACTAAACATTCTTCAAATGTGGTACTAAACATCACAAATGAAGATCTTGTTTTCTAAACGAGCACATCTTAATATCTACTGAGATTATAACACTTCCTTGTCTTTGAGTTTATTAAACAAAACTTGCACTTTGTCACAATGAACAGTGAGTATATAATGGATCTTGTGTGATGGGAAGAGTTCACAGGCACTAACAAATGGTAGAATTGAGTAAAATGTATTTGTTGATGGAGTGAGAAAAATACCTGAGAATTACTAATCCTATTTGTGAAGTGAGAATACCTGAGGTTCTATATAATCCTATTTGTGCGGTATTCAGGCTGGCTGAAGCTTGTGAATAAAGCTATTTGAGCTGGAGATTAGAAAGTAGTAGTGGGTGTCTGGTAGCAAGTGGCTGTGGACTGACAGAACTAAGCAGACAGCTCTACATAGAACTGGCTGTGAGCTCTGGTAGTCGGTACTGAGTTGCAGTCGACTGGGATTGAGAAGCGTGGACACATCGAGACACTTCTCTGTGGACAGACAGCAGCCTTCCTATTGCACAGGATGTTCCACTTGATGCCTCATCAACCAGCCTATTGAAATGCGTGTTTTTCCTTAATAGCTCGCTACTGAAGAATGGTCTTTTCATGAAGGTCTTCTTAAGAGGGCTATTCAGTTTTAACGACTGATTTGTGCAATATTCTAAAAAAACTTCCCTCAACTACAGGTGACTAATGAAAAGACACCTATTTCTAAAACACGTTTTTTTGTGTTAAATTTATTTATAGAATGAGAAATGAAATTGCAGCCAACTGAAACTTAAATTATTGAATTTGTGTGGCAGCCCAAGTCTATGTACAGTCTCAGTTTGTGCACGATGTGTTAAAAGTAATAACCTTTTTTGTTCCAATTTTTTATATTTCAAAATGTTAACAGTAAATGCTGGATAAATCCATTAGCATGTTCTTGGAAAACAGGATTTATAATAGAGACAGACCTAGACTACCAATTATCCACCACTGTATCAAATGAAAGAAAAGATGTAGTCTTAACACATATTTTACATCTTTATTAATGTCCACATTTTATACTTTGCAGAGATTTGAAATTGACCTTTGCACATTTGCTGAGAAAAGAGGAAACCAAAAGATGGGGATTGACGCAGCAGAATTGGAGAATGATACAGGAATCGTTACGGGGGACTGGCTAAATACATCAACTACAGCTATACCTCCATTACAAGTTTTTAGTTCCTTGTACGGAGAGTGTCATGGCTACGTGGCAGCTTGTGTCTGTGTCTTTGGAATTATTTCAAATGTGGTAAACATTGTTGTGCTCACTCGGAAGAATATGGTTTCTCCTACAAATTGTCTGCTGTCAGCCCTAGCCATTGCCGACATTCTAACAATGGCAGTTTATCTGCCATATGCAATCTACCTATATATCATCAAGCAGCCGGTAGCGTTGTGTTATCACAGCGAGGCATGGGTCATTTACATCCTCTTTAACAACTTGTTTGTAGTGACTGCTCATCAAATGGCAATGTGGTTAACAGTGGCATTGGCCATTTTTCGATACATAGTTGTCTGCCACCACAGTCAAGGGCCCCACCTATGCAGTTTGCAGCGTGCAAAACTAACTATTATCATTGTAACCATAGCTAGTGTTCTTATTGGAATACCTAACTACCTGAACTATAAGGTAGTGGATTTAAGTGTAGATCCTGCATATAACCATAGCGGTTACTGGTTTGCCCACAGTTACATTAATGACATCACAGACAATATGCTCTCTAACATCAACTTCTGGCTTTATGCGGTGTTTTTTAAAATTGCTCCCTGCATATTGATGGTGATTCTTAGTTCCTTGTTGATACTAGCCATGCAGTCTGCCAACAGGCGGCGTATGAGACTGCTCTCACAAACCAGGAGAGGTGAAGATGAACACGGAGCAGAACATAACCGAACCACAGCAATGCTCGTAGCTGTTGTACTGTTTTTTGTGCTTACTGAGCTTCCAATAGGGATCCTTGCCTTGCTCAGTGCCATCATACCTGGATTCTTTGATATCTATTACGTTCCTCTCGGGGATGTCATGGATATTCTTGTGCTCGTCAACAGCGCTGTGAATTTTATTCTCTATTGTATTATGAGTCGCCAGTTTCGCCAGACATTTTGGGAGCTTTTCAATGTTTCTTGCATCGCTAAGAGGTTAGGGAAGAAATCCAATTCTAACGGCACTCAATATAGTACAATACGAACAGATGTTACTCAGTTATAAATTTGTCTGTATGTTCCTCTCGCAGCCCTAATTCGCTCAGCTCTTTATCGCTTTATATGTATATAAATTGTGTGGAATAATTATTGTACATAAGTTGGATTCTATGGAATAACCATTTGTACATAAAACTAATAGATCTAAGGCATAGCTACAAAATACTGCTTGAAGAATTAACGCCAAACAGCTTGTAAATATTTATAGCTAGAACTAATCATGATATAAATTAGTTTCTGTTGTCAAAGTGAGGATTGATTTGTTTGGGGCCTTAAAAATCAGATATATGAATGAAAGGCCATACTTCTCTTACATATGATGTCCTTTCTTTGGCTTATCTCACAAAATGGTTCATCATAAACCATATGTCTAAGAAGGATTTAATCTTTTCTGTAAGTCTGTTTTTGTCAGGAAGGTTGAATTGTGTTCTTCACATTGGCTCAAGAATTATTTATACACAAATTATGATGACACATGTTTTTAAAGTCAAGTATAAATATACGGTGTACGTTAAAATGGTGAGAAATTTTGCTGGTTTTCTTTGTGTAAATGAATGACTTTGATTGAGACGATTCCAGTTATGACATTATACTGACGATGAGACAAATTTGAGCTCAAGATGAATCCCTTTTAAATATTTACTGTTCAACAACAACAAAAAAATCAGAGGGAAACGATAAATATGGGATAATGGTAAATCGGCTTAATGATATCAGAAATTGTTTTGAAAAGAGGCCTTTGTTCTTAGTGAGCCATTTTGTGTAACTACTATAGAATCCCATGTAGCATGAAATGAGAGGTAAACTCAATATGGATGTATACAAAAGGAGAAATATCATTTGCCCTTTCAATAACACTTCATCTTAAAACGCCCATTTCTGGTTTCCAAATTAACTTAAAATAAAATTTTCTTTGATGCATTTGTATGATATTTTACAAATACTAGGGAAAAAAAACAATAAATAAATTTAAAAAACTAATTCTTTATTTCTGTGTCAATGTAAATGTAACATGTGTTAATCTAATGTCTTTCATCAGCCGGTTCTCATCTAGGCAAACTTTTCTACATGAAGTGAAGCTTTTCATTCATAAACACGCGTCGTTCTATTTGAAAGCACATGAATCCGTTGGTTTTTAAAAAACTGAGTTTGCATTTATTAAATTGTTTTTAGGTGAATGTTGCAGAAAACCAATTTTATGTCAAGAATTAAATCAAACTGTAAATGAACAATTTTTAAATTAATGCTGTTGGTTAAATTGACCGGTGTTTAATGTCCTACTCAAGGGTATTTTACTTATCTGATGACTGATTGTCCACTCCTGCCTAAATATGGTGGAAAACCACGAGGAAACCACCTGTTGGACTGCTGGAGCCACATTGTGTGACTCACTCATATACCTGATGGTCGACAACCAGAATAACCAATCGTAGAAAGATTAATAAGTAGACACGCTAACACCAAAAGCCATGGCTGTGGTTCCCCCATCTAATACTTTACAAAATTGTTAGGGAGTAAGCAGTTGTGCAAAAATATAAAATCCTTTGCCAGTTTTTCTTCCAACCGCTTATACTTTATTCTGGAAAATGGGGTTTTGGACATCAAAAATGCGATTTGAGTGAGGCTTTAAAGAAGAAAGATCAATGAAATCATTATTAAAACTGCAATTAAGAAAGTTAATATAAGCATCATTTTTAGAATAACAAATTCATATTTTGAACAAGTTAAGTTATAGTTTGGAAAATTTTGAAGGGTGAGACCGGTCTTCAAATCAAACTCATGACTGTCAAATAATCCTTAATAGTTTTTGTGGCAGTAGTTTTTTTGTCTGGCAGAAGGTTTTATGGCTTCATTTTTGAGAGATGAAAAAAAAAAGATGTCATGCTTCTTGGGATGAATTGTTTCAGTAAATGATGAGGGAAATAGCTTGATATTTAGGCCAGTAAAACCATAGTAACTCTAACAATAAGTTGATCTCTTAATAAAATTATAATCCATAAAAAAATGTCCACAGCACTGCGTGATGCTTGTTTTTTTTTTTCTTAAATTAGTTTTTTTGTTTAAGGCAGAAAGAAAAACAGATTTTGGTCATGTTTTTGTCATATCAAGGTAATAGAAAGGCTAACAAAATCCCTCTAACATAATACACAGTTAGTGTTATTCTGAAAAATGAAAACTTCATTTTAAATTAATATTAAGGCATTTATGATGTCATCATTAGGAGATAGTTACAAATGCTCACAACCACATTTCTACATAGGTTATGGGTTGGCTAAAACAAACACGGTAAAACAAAGCCAAGTTATTGCCATGATTCGTTAATGATAGATGTGTTGGCCAAAACAATATCATCATAATATCTTGTAAGTACTTGAAGTCATCACACTGGGAAATGTGATTAAAAGTCTCACTTTGTCAAAATAAAGTTATCATTTTTTGGAATAACCATACTTGCGTATTATGTTAAATTCTTCAGTGAACCTACAGGATTTCAAAATACCTCTAAGAGAACTAACAATACTATAATGAGGAATATTGAGCAAAGAAACATTTTCATCTTTACATGAAAAACTGCTGGAAATTCTGACAAATAGATAATGAAACTATGTGAAACTCAAATTTGACCAGGTAGTCTAAATCAGAGTGAAATCAGAAAAAAAATTACAATTGAATCCACTTGAGTGTGTCAGAAATAGAATAGATTGAAAATCTGTTGAATTTAAAGCATTGTTGAAGATAACATGGAAAAATAAAGAAAAAGCTTACGCCAAATTTATTTTACGACATAAGTATCTGTAGATAGTGCTTGCTCAACCTAGACTTGTCTTGTGAAATCTGAATATCTTCACAACCAGTACTAGATCAGTTTATGTCACAAGGATTTCACAACCAGTACTAGATCAGTTTATGTCACAAGGATTTCACAACCAGTACTAGATCAGTTAATGTCATAAGGATTTCACAACCAGTACTAGACCAGATAA
>JAVFBW010011117.1:8016-19024 GCA_034783835.1 Mopalia ciliata
AACCAATTTTGTGGCAATTGTGACCGATCAGGAATAAGATGCAAATATTTTTCCGTATATATATATATTTAATATACCAGTATAAGAAATGAAACATCCGCCGCCTTTTCTTGAACAATAAGTTGTGTTGTCGTTCTATCGTGAGTTTTTGTAGCTCAGCCGGTAGAGCGTTCACCCCACTAGCCTCAGGTTCGAATAGCGGTGGATGCCAGTAAAATGTTCATTTACTAAATTAAACATTTTATATAATGTACTATGCCAATAAATGTTTAATTATCTAATCATCGGAGTCATTGATCACATAATGAAAACTTTATAGTGAATACAGAATTCAATACAATGCCGAAGAAATAGACTTGTGATGGTTGTGTCGACCAGCTCGAGGTACACTTGACTGGAAAATCAATAGTATACTTGGGCCAGACTGGCATCGACTTTATACGGCAACTTTAACCGATAATTCCACCAGCATCAAGTGTTACTGGAACAGTGTAGAAGGTTAACGGTGCAATAGAATCGAAATGCCTGTATACATTCCTTGCTTCATTTTAGGAATTGAACACACGCGCTAAAGTGAATTAATGTTACATAGACAAGCAAGGCATAGCTTAAAAATGTGAATTTACGAAATAAAAAAGGACCACATCTTCGCGTATTCGATATAACATGCATGTATACAGTTCGCTCCGTATACCATTTTTAACACAAGAAATATTTATAACAATTTAGGGTACAGCAATAATGTTTTCATATGATAGGCATTATATTATTATTATTATTTGAAACTCAAACGCATTGATTAAAATGCCCACTTGCTTAGTATTATACAGGTATAAAAGAATCAGTCAACCGATTTAAGAATGCATGGTTTAATTGCTTTTTATAGATACTGGATAAACAACTTAAGCCAACAGTCATCCTTTTGCGGCATCACTGTTTGCGTAAAAAGTACAGGACTGATTCGTCCTAGTCTATAGACCGTAACATCAATCGATATCTGTCTCGGTTTAAGTTCGCTGTGCCTATAACGCGTGGCTCCCTTGGATGTTGTATTCCACAGTGGGATAGCTAGGCGCCATTTTGCCCGTCTCAGTTACCAATGCCATTTGGCGAATTGGATCCCCTGATTGTTTTGTCAAAAAACAACAACAAATGTCTTCTGTATTAAGGTTTTTCTAAGAGCCGGAGCAAGCATCTTAATTTGTTTTTTTAAGAATGTTCAGCAGACAAGTCTCAAAGTGTATCAGCTAACATATTCAAGGCTGGTGTTTATACCTCTATTACGATAGAAAAAAACCCACAAGTTTGACGTTAAAAACCAAGCAGTAAAAAACATGGTTCTAGCAATATTTCTGTGTTGACAATATTTTATCGTAACAATGGTGAGGTAAATAAATCAATACGCAAGAATTACTTAAACGAACATTACGCACATTTTTAATCAACAACACCTACATGAAAATATTATTTCTAATCCATGTCATCGCAAAATTTTGTCGCAAATCGATATGAAGCTATATGGTGGACTGGACTGATTAGAATAATAGGCTAGTTTTATGCTTGTTGAGAAGAGGCACGTTTCGCAATTTTCGAAACAATCGAAAATTCATGAAAAAAAAGCTATATGTTGGTTGCCTGGGGTTACTGGAAGTGAATTGGGCCATGATTATAAGGAACGTTGGTTCGATTCGCGGATGGATCAAATAAGCCCCAAATATTGTTATGATTTTTTGTCGGTTAGAAAATTAATATTAACAATGTTTTCGCTACTTTGGGATAAAACTAGAATGTGTTCATACTTAGAAAGTGTTGTCAAAAAATAAATCCCAAAAATAATTTTTAAAATAGAAGAAAATAATTGTTCTTACCATTAGTGTTGATGGTGACAGAAAGAGGTGTAAATGAAGGCGTGAAAGGCGTGTAGGCGGCAAAACTGTCCACAGCCGACTCCGCGTACAATCCTCGTAACTTAAACGATGTCCTGTCATCTCCGCCTTTAACTTTCTTTACAAGGAACGAACGAGGCATGGTGCCTATATGAAGATGGGAAAATCACTGGCCAAAGAAATCCCGTGCTGTGTTTTGATTGTGTTATAACACCTGTTCGACGTTCACTGTTGACATCAGTGCAATACGGTAAAGTCCATTCTTCGAAGTTGTTGGCTATTATCGAATCTGATGGTCCTCGAAATGTAAAAAACTCTGAACAAATGTTTGGTATCCGTTTGTCTTTGAAGAAGGATATAAGGAATATCAAATCATTTTGCGGCAGTTCCCCACAGCTAGATACGGGTGTTAATCTAAACGCGTTTACCGATTCCAATGCGGGCTGCTTGTCTCCCAGTAAAGCTATTCCCGGTTAGTCGATACCCAAACACAGCAACTGTCGTCTGATTCATCCAATCGGGGATTCAGTCCTTATATAGACACTTGCTGCTACTGCACATGCGTTGAGACTCCACTTTAGAGAAACACAATAAGTGTGTCTTGGGACAATGGACCGACACGCGTACACACTGTGTCCAAGTTACTGGCTGTGTGTGAATGGGGCGGTGCGCTCAACAAACGAGCCCACATTATCTCCCAATTGGA
This sequence comes from Mopalia ciliata, assembly GCA_034783835.1. Taxonomy (NCBI): domain Eukaryota; kingdom Metazoa; phylum Mollusca; class Polyplacophora; order Chitonida; family Mopaliidae; genus Mopalia; species Mopalia ciliata. Next base: position 10,609 of record JAVFBW010011117.1, read on the forward strand.
TGCCCGTTTGAAGGCCCGGCCCCACGCGAGAGCATGTGCCTAGTCACTCTAACAGTTGATAAAAAGAAACGCCATGAATACACACTCCGATTCATCTCTCTGTATCACCCTTTAATTGCGCGTATCGTGTTTTTTTTTAATCGAAAGAATCAGCAGCTTGCGAAGAAAACAAATATACTGTCATATTTTCACTGGGTAAAAAATAGGGAACTGTAGCCTACTGCCTTTTTTGTCTTTACAATTCAGCTATTTTGTTTGTTATCAGATCAGAATGCTGTGTGGGGAATCGTGTTTTTTTCTTCTCTGTCTCTCTCTGTAATTTACTTTCAGAGTGCAGTGTTAAGCATTTCTTTTGTTACTTATTCTACCCAAAAACAGAAAACATTTTATACAGGCCTTTTATCGCTTTATCTTGTCGATCAAGCCTCTAAGGTCAATACTATACCTCAATAAACAATCCTTTAATAACGTAAACCAACAAGCGATGCCAATAATAAGAAATACTTAGTATTGCCTGGTTAAATTGGAAAGGCTACTGCATAAAAGAATAGTTAGTTGTGTTTTATTCCATCGTTCACGTATTAATTGTGTATTGGTAATTAATCGATGCGAATTGAGTACCTACTTCATTGTTAGAGTATTAGTAGCTTTGAGGGTAGACTGAACAGATTGCGTATACCTGAGCGCTGGAGTAGTGGACAGACGGCGCTAGCGAGTCAGGCGGCAAGATGAAAGGCTCGCCACCTGTTAGCGTCATTCTAACAATGATTCCTCAACTGCACTACAGTTGGCCTCATTAATATATTAAACGATCAGCCTCAGACTAACCAAATCAAATGCAAACTTTACACGTCCATAACAGCATTAGACCATCTGTGAAAAAACGGGACTTCAAAATGATTTCGTTTGACGAGATTTTACCGTCATGTTAAGGTAATGAAATCCGCTAACAACACGAAGCATAGAATAACTGTGACAAAACTTAAACCATTAAACTCTGCAGTAAACGGAGTAAAGGGCCCCAAATTAGAGATACTAGCTCTGATTAAGGCATAGAATAGAACTATTATAACTTTGTCTAATTTCCTGCATTTTGTCATCTTGTACGGTATATGTACTATTCTTATATATAACTGTATACTGGTTTTGTCATACAGTTTAGTGTCTTCTCCGAAAAACTGCAGGTGTGAAAACCTGCAAAACCTTTACTCGGATATATCATGCATATTCGAATTTGGATAAGTAATAGCACAAAAAAAACATCAGTCAATAAATCAATTAGCAGCAGGTATATTTCATTTTTCTTCTTTTTCTCCAGCTTGGGAGTTAACGCAAATTACGCCGCTTCGTCAGTTCGATTATGATTGGTATGGCACCTCACCTGATATGTTGTCTCTTAGTAGGGTGGCATTATTGAAAGATGGTGGTGTTTACGACACACATAAAATATACACAAATCTTAAAGCTAAAAGATGTCTGGATTTTTCACAAAATCTGGTACGCCATTAGCATCTCGTGCAATATTTTAACGCCTATATAGTTTAACATGATAAAAATTTATCATACGACATTTCTTTGTCGTAAGGCATTTGCGAAAGTGGCCCGTATAGTGGTCATGTTTTTTTTACGGAATGACTACTTGTTAAAACTGCATATACGTAAGCATGGTATATTTTATTATAATTTTAGCAATTAGAACAATATAATAATACCTTCATAAATTAAAAGAAAACGCTTTAAAAATCCCTTTGATTCCATGGCTACATAGCTTGTTCGCAGCAGGTAAACTTATTTCAGTTCAAAACTGAGTAACTTTCAATGAATTTAAATTTTAAGTTTTAATCTTTGGGAAAATATTATACCTCATTTAATGTTGTATTTGAAATGATTGCCTGTAGAAGTCTTCGATTTTGAAATGTAACTCATTCACTTTTAACTGATATACGAATTGAAACTTTGGTTAGTTTTACATGCACAGGTTGATCAGGTTTTTTAAAAAAAATGAGTTTTTAAAAATTAATTGAGTTTTAAAAAATAATAATAATAATTAAAATAACCTGGGCTACACAATTAAGTTAAATACACTGGCTTCAATATAGTGCTTATTTCTTCAAAACTTGGATTAAAAATAATGCAAAGAAGAAAAGTTTGGGTGTTATTAAAGTTATATGCCTATGGTTAGAAAGCATTTTACGATATCCTCGCTCTCCAAGCAGCGCATGACTGAAAAAGAATTTTGACAACAGGAAATTAAAAAAGTTTCATTTCACCCATGCGCACATAATCCGGTTACACGGTGAAAACAGTTTGCAAAATGCAAACATTGTAAAGAGTTTTGATTTACTGTACACATAAGGGAATATTGGAGTATATGAATTCATTGTTACGTTGAAATTGAATCTGCTTCGATGGAAATTGCTAACAGAAACGTCGTCCTCTGTTCATTAATAGACGCTAAATTTGAAACTTAATCTTCGCGACAAATGCATGTTCGTGCCACTGGATGTATATAGGCCCCAACATGTGTCGGGCTTGCTTTTTTAAGTAGCCTGCTTTGCTGTTATACAAAAAGAAACCATTACAAATTAAAATGGAAAATCAGCGTACAATAGAACACAAACAAATAACATTTATAGAATTTTCTATATATTGTTTTACATTCATTAATCTCATAGAAAAACCTTAATTTAAAATAAATAAGGATATACTGAAAAAACTGAGAAAAAAAATTTTCGTTTTTATTTTATTTTATTTTTTTTCATTTGAAAGCAAAAGTTTTAATCATATCAAATTTTCGAGATGATTATATCGGATTGAACCAGAAAAGCGTAATTCCGAAGAACGAAAGATTTATTTTGATCTCAATATTGCGGCGATTTATTTCGCCATCATAAGCACTATATACCATCGAAAAGTCGTCTAAATATTGAGGTTCAAAATAAGTATATTTCATTCTTCGGAGTTACATTAGGCCCGCGGCCGTGGCTCAGTGGTAGCGAGCTTTCTGAACTCCGCCTTTCGAATATCAGGTATATGAGCGATATACATGTTGTGGCTCCGGCAATCGCGGGAGTGGTTTTTACTAGGTTTCCTCCCGGTTTTCCACTGTAATAAGGCTGTGTACAGTGTGAATTGGACAATCCGTCGTCATATAAGTGAAATACCCTTGAGTACGACGTTAAACACCAATCAAACAAACAAAAACAAATCGGAGTTACATTACTCTTGTACTACGCTAAACATATCAGTGGAAACCAAGGATTCATTTCAGATTAAATAATTAATAACTAGCATTAGGCCTACATGTACACCTCCAACAAAGGATTACGTTATCTAATCCTTGATTAAGTTGATAAGCATTTTTTTTTTCGCGATCGACCATCCTATCATCGGATTAAACAAAAAAAAAAGTGAAATGTGAAATAATTAGGTTCACAATTGATAAATTTCACTGGTTAACATTAAAGTGGAACATTAACAGTCGAGAAATATTGTATTCATGTACTTAATCTGATACTTGGAGATTCGTCATTTTTTAAAAAACTTTATAAGAAATATTTAAGTAGCTTTATGAAAACGGGCCCTGAGTCGGCGTCGGTTGAACCAGCCTCTCCGTAGATACAGACATAATGTAATCTGTTTGATCCCAATACAAGTAAACATTTTATATATTGATTTTGAAACAATAACATTGGTGCTTTTTTTACTCATCAAATGTCGCTAGGATTTTCAGGAACTGTTTTTGTTTTGGTTTCAGCCGAGAATCCATTATCACTTCTTCAGCACACAAATTTCGTTATAAAATTAAACATTTCTAATATTGATTTTAAAACACAAATGTTAAAGCAAAAATATTGGTGTTTTATATTTGAAACTGATCAAATGTCGCTGGGATTTTAAGGAAATGTTTTTGTTTCAGTCGAGAATTCATTGTGACTTCTTCAGCATATCAATTTCATTATAAAATTAAAAATGTCTAATAATGATTTTGAAAAGCAAATGTTAAGGTAAAAACACTGGTGTTTTGTATTTAAACTCATCAAATGTCGTTGGTGTTTTACAGGGATTGCAAATTGATATAATATTTTACGATTTGTTTCAGGTTCTACCTTTTCTTATTCACTATATTCTGTCGTCTATTATTATTTTCTGATTTATCCATGTATGAGGCATTTGCCGTCGTAAAAAAAAAGAATTAAAATATACTTAAACATTAAAAATAAAATCAGAACTCTGTAGCTTTTCATCTTGATTAGACTCATAAACTGATAGTATCCTATGTTTATAGGACACCTGTCTGAATGAATACGTGGCGTCCCCCTCTACAAGTTGTCTTTCACATCGTCTCTTTTTTGTCCGATATCTTCCCTGTCTATCTGTGTAATTTGCGATACTTTATTAGGAGCCTGAAGGAGGCTAGACTTCGGCTGAAAACTGGGCCTACATGAGGGCGGTGTCCGGTGTGGTTAATTCAGTGAGCGGAGCGGGGCAAACTAGTGGACAGATGGCCCCGTATTAAGACGCGCCCTGTTCTCAAATCCCTGCCCCAATTCCTTTTGTGTTGGTTAAAATCGGTATTATGTCTAAGGATTACACACAACCAATTAGAGCTCACCCCGGCACAATGGCCATGGGAATCTACATGACTTGATTTAATACAGCCTGTAACCCACAACAAAAACTTGAAGCGAAGTAAAAACGTATATAGGGGTTCATTAGCCGCCCAGTTTTGCTCATATTACACTGAATAAGGTTGTTTGTTTGGCTGGGATTTGGTGTTTTACTTAAGGTTATTTCACTCATATGCTGCGGGTATAGAGCAAAAATGTTGTAACTCCAAAATCGCTAAAATCGAGTTTTTACTGCCTTCAAAACACTGAGGATCTATTCTTTATTTTAAGATGCTGTAAATTCAAAAAATCGAATTGGTAGTTGGTTTTCGCAATTCAAAATTGTTGTTACTCCTTTTAAATCCATGACCATTGCGAGCGAAATTGTGGTATGTCCCACTATTTTATCGTAATTATGGCAAATCCAGTTTTGATCCCATGGAGGATTTATGTTATGAAGAAACAATTATAGTACGGCTTTGACAAAAAACTGATTTCACCGGAAGATCCAAAAACTTCAAAGCAAGATATCTCAAAATGACGATTTTGGAGTTACAACATTTTTGCTCTGTACCCGCGATGTAGCCTGCCAGGGAAGGAAAGGAAAACACCCTCGACGCAACTGGCAACAAACAAGTCATAGGACGTAATACAAAGACAGGTAAGATTCGTGTTGCCCGTTAGCTCTGGGAGCATCAGGGCAACAGGAAGCTCCCTACTAACCGCTCCGCAACAAAAAACGAAAATTTAACTGTTACCTGTAACACAGACCCTTACCTTCCCCTAAAAAAAAAATAATATTGTATATTCTTGCGTATGTTTCAACTCCTTTTCCAAAAACTAATGCTGCTTGTATATAAATTAATTTTATGTCGATTAAAAGGTAATATTACAGATATTCAGAACGTCGAGTGGCTGAGTCGAGGTCATCGGCATTTACTGCAAAGTCTCGTGGGTTCGATTCCCGAACAGAATATTCTTAATATTTTTCATTTCTTTTGTGATGATGGCAACATGAAGCTCCCACATATTAAGAGACGAAGAGAGTTCACTTATTCTGTAGGTTAATTTATTAAATTTAAGAAATTTGCAACAACAAATTCCGATTATTCTATTCAGGTTTTTTTCTTTCGTTATTGGACGATATATGATAGAATCAAAATCTTTTAACAGAAACTTCCTGAAGCGTTTTTCTGAACTGATCAAAATTGATACCGTATCAAATGAATCTATACCTTTGTCATGCCCTAATTCGTTTAATTGAGATACGAATAATATTTAGTTTTAATGTGTGATCATACAAACATAATCAGTTTAAGTAAGTTTGTAATTAAGGACAAAATAAATATACTACGGTAACAGTCATTATATAAATTTTGGATGACCAATTTTTGTTTTCTGATAGAACACAGCGTTTCAATACATATGTCTGTATCGTCATTAGTTGTAGTTTGACTATGAACAGGAGGTGTTCTATCACAGAACAGGAAGAGGTTATCCAGAACCATAACATAGCCATGCGTCGAACCCTTTGGAATCTCTAACCTCAAAATCTACAGGTAACCTGAAATTCATTACGTAATGCAATTTTGATCACCCGTATTTTTTTTACTGTATGTGTCCTTTCTCTGTGATAATATGTTTGTATTGTAAATAAGGACCAGTGTACTAGTAAATATCTGTTAACAAAGATTTTTATTAAAAAAAAATATAAAAATATAAAAGCATATAGTATGAACAGCGTAGCCTGTAAACTATAAGATAAAAAGCGGTCAATATTTGAAACAAAAAGTATACTAAAGATTGGTCAAGACATAGGCCTATATACTACTCAGTCCAACTAACAAAAATTCAGGACAGACAAAGATAAACAAACAAAAACCTTTAAAGACCATTTGCGCTGATCCTGCTAATTGAAACCTGACCATAACAAGTCTGCCCGTAGCTCACCCCACACCCAATCTCCTGCCCTGCCCGTATCCCCGGGTTCCCTATTGTTGGTAAAAGTCGTCTGTAAGAAACAATCAAGGACAAATTTAAATGGGTTATTGGGGCGGTGGAGTACAGCGCCGTGATTAAGACGGGCACAACTCAGGTAAAAGATGCCCATCGGACCATGGCCGCCGAATTTCACCTGTTCCTCGCACAATGGCACGCGCTGGTCGCGCGACCCACACTTCTCGCGGTTTTGTCCGGCCTCCGAAGCTAAAGGTATGCAGGAGTATTGTACAGCTTGTCACCTGCTAGGTATTCATGTACCCCTCTCGCATCAATGACTCTATCACTATTTTTAAATCTTTCGCATGACCCTTGTTTGAAGAGAGTTGAAAGCAGTCAACCTCCACTACGCCTAATAAACAACAGTTTTTAAATCCCCGTCTCAAATCTGTGAACGGTTGGTATTTTCATGAAGGCCCCAGCTATTGTTACCCGGTCCACCTTTGTGTACCTATGGAATCCCAGATGATTGCAACCCAAAGAACAGCTTTTGTGCCAGCGAACACATTTCTAAATTATTTACACTCCTATGTCAATAGTTGAAAAGTAAAACACCTGTCGAAAGCCATTTCAACGGAGACTATATATTTGTATCTCGCTCTTTGAAAATAAATGTTTGGGTTTGGTGAAAGAACTTTGAATTTGACGTCACCTCTGTGTCACAATGGACATCAGACATATCAATATTTAACTAAGTCGAACTCAAATATAAGTTCAAATACATAACGCCGCAGTAGGTCAATAATGGGCCTATCCGCAAAAAGAAATCGGAAAGTCGACACTGAGACTACAAAAAGATGTCAGATAAAGAGAGGCTCTTAATGAAATTTTAAATTCTAAGTTTTTGAAATTGAAAAAAAATAGAACAAATTAGTTTTATTCAACCCCACTATTCCCAGTTGTTGAACTTATATATTATATTTTTTTAAAATACCAGAAATTGGCTCGATGCAACGAACTTTTCCAATACAAAATTACTTTGTTCAAACTTTATTAAATTCAAAGAGAAATTCAACTTAAGAACGTAGTCTTATTCAATTCCTTCCTACTTATATTGAACTTATATTTTATCGAAACAATTACGAGAAAAATCATGAAATTTAAAAAGATGTGCAACTGGAATGCAATCTGGTCTTATTCCTTCCTTTCCTACTTATTGAGCATTTTATTTAAACAAAACTTAAATCGTAATCCGATTTACAATATAGGCTTGTAAGCAATGCATCCTATTTGGAGAAAAAGCTAAATTTTTATTCCTATACTTTTTTTGTCAAATTAAAATATTTACAAAGTTTAATCCAATAAAAATGTAACAAGTATTATACTCATATTGGGACAGTAGTTTGTGGCGCATGCAGCCTCCCTATTTTGGATTTCAAATGCGCCATTACTATACACCTTTTTACCTTTGCAATAATTCACATACAATTTTTTATATCATTTTTTCCCAACATCTTATACTACAGCTGCTTTAATTTATGATAAAACAAACCAGCACATCAGAACACAGCTAATGTTCATGACCTATATTTAAGGTCTGACACAATTTTAAATAAATATAATGAATAGGAAAAATTCCACATCTGGCGCTATACACCAATTTCTGACACCTGTATATACAGAATTAAAGAAATTACTGCCTAAATATATGATTGGTGGGACATGTATACACAACAAAATAGGGGGTAAACTGGAAATATCTTGGGCCGGCTTTGAATGACTAATTTTAATATAATGTATGAGTTTGCATGCGTGTCTTTGGAGAGGAGTTGAAAGGGGGGGGGGGGGGGGGCACTGGGTTATTTTGG
>JAVFBW010011228.1:0-19022 GCA_034783835.1 Mopalia ciliata
TTTCCTCTTCCGGCGGATACAGAAGAGACACGGCCAAACATTGATTTCATTTGTTTCCTGATTGATCTGAGGCACAAGAACAGTATGAAGTTTATAGATTCCTGTTTACAACAAGTAGACGTGGACTATTTTCTCGGGCGTTCTTGTCTGGTAGCAATGCAAGGAGATAATCCCTTACACAATATCATCGAGGAAGAATCTATTGAAGATTTGGCAACAAAATACAGTCTTCCAATGTTGTTCTTTCAGTCTGAAGACAAGACAGAGTTATCTCACCATGCCAACAGAATTATACAGTTTTGTTTGATTTCATCCGGGTTTAAAAGACATGTGACACCTGCCGTGATTGAAACGACGAAAGATTATGGCTTTTCTTCCCTTGTTTAGAGTACAAAGTGTGTAGCATTTTTACCCAAAATATGAACAAAAGATCTCTGTTAAAAAGTAAAGTCAGCTCACCACACAAATATGTTGAACATTGACCCATTAGTGCTCGAAACACAAGATTTAAACCCATAATGACAGGTGATTGTTGGAGACTTGTTTAGTCATAAAATCATTTGTTTCCAGTTGCATCAAGGCAGATTGTCCATTACAACTCAAATCAGAATTGTTGAACCATATCATGGATTAGATTGATTGATTTAAAAACAAAAATAGTTCTAAGTCAATGTTCTGTTTATGTTGCTTTTTCAGACTTTAGAATAAAATTATAACTCTTGTGAAAAATGGTTATTCAATATTTTGGTTTAATTTAAATCCTTATATGGATGATATTTAGGAGTCGTATGACCAATAGTAAGTCACTTCCCCTGGCTTAGTGGTTAGCTGGTCTGCTTATTAACCCTACTTCAAAATACTCCTTTGGGAGCCCCAGTCACCATCAGTCATAGGTGTCACTTGCTCTGGACAGCAATTGTTCGGGTGGTTTTTACAAGGTTTCCTTTCGGTTTTCCACTGTATGTAAGCAAGGAAAAGAGCGAAATTGGCAAGCTGTATTCATATAAGTGGAATACCCTTGAGTAGGAAGTTAAATCCTATGCAATAATACTGACAGTAATATCTCCCTCTTGAGGAGAACCTGTTGCTGTGATTAGCTTGTCTGATTACTGATCCTCCTTCAATGTATGGCTGACAGGTTTTGAGTCCCCTTGTTGATGTCAATGTATATGAGAAAGGCTCCAGCCATACTGGGGTTTCAAGATATGATTACAGAGTGTCATCCCTTTGAGAAATAACATGAGCACTGTACAACAAAGAAGGGCCAGTCTACAATTTTAAACATTAAGCAAACTAAGAGATAAATATAAATAAAGTATCTCTGATCGATACACTATTCAATGACTATACACAATGACTATCTATCTACCTGCAATCTTTCTTTTCTGGTGGTTTTCAATATTATCTTTGCAAAGGAGACTGTCACTAGCTTAAAGGTGAGCTAGGTGAGAAATTCAAATAAAACTTTATTTAAACGTCATGAAGGTAGCAGTTAGATTATTGTGTCCATGGTGTCCAAGATAAAAAAATCATAGAAAAACAGATTATGTTTATAAGAGGCCAGTGATAGCGACAGATCAATGTCCAACTAAACATCCACCACGGGTTGACATAGGCCGGGTGTATAACAGAGACAAAGGAATTAGCCCTATACACTGTGCTAGACTAGCAGTTGATAGATTAGTACTAGTTTGCTTGTTTAAGTTACATTCATACTTATTTTAACACTTTTACACAAAAAGATGGTGATTGTTTCTCCAGGAGATAATCACCAAAAACCTACACAAATACATACGCGGGCTAATTACCCCCCAAATCCAGGTTAAAATGGACACACATTAGCCCAGTGATTGTTGTCGAGGATTCTGGTAGGCAGTCACGTGGTCACAGTATTATAGCAGGTACTCTGTTGGTCTCACATGCTTAGGAATAATATATAGGCACAATCCCAGCAACTTATTCAGAAAAAAAGACAAGACTAGTTAATCTAGTTCTGGCTAACAAATTACCTCTGTATTGAATGGTTTTTGAGTACGCTGTAACTAACACATTGAAAAAATTGTAGTGTAAGTACAGTCATGTCACTAATTAATATATTGGTGAATAATCAACAAATGAATCCATCAGTTACCAGAACTCCTCCAAGATTGGATTTGTTTGATTGAGGTTTTACATCTTAAATGTTGCTTGATGGTTTATTTGATTGGGCTTTAACCTCTTGCTCAAGAGTATTTCGCTTATATGACCACAAGGCTCGTTGCCTGATTATGATGGAAAATTGTGAAAAAACTGCTGCGATTGACGGAGCCATATCATGTGACTCACTCATATACCTGAGGGATGACAGTCTCGATCCTGTGAAAGGTAAATTGAAGCAGGATTAGTAAGCGCACATGCTATCATTAAGCCACAGGAATATGATGGTTCAGGTGTTGAATCTTTGAAACCTATAAATGTTTATAAACTCTTCACCTCATTAGCTACAGAATTACTGTTACACCAATTAAGAATTGTCTTCAGAAACATTATTTCTATTATATTTAAACAATGCTGTTACAATTGTCCTTGAAAAGTACCCATTTACTCTATTTACCAAAAAGGGTCAATGAGTTATTACAGGTCACAATTGTCATCCCAATAAATATATGATTGTAAGCTAATAGGATAAGTTGAAAAAAAATCCAAAGAAAATCCACATATTTTAGCACTGGATAAGATTTATTTAGCAACTTATGCCAATTTACAATTTCAAAATATGCATATTATTCACATTTTCATTTTTGAAAGGAAATGTAATTGTGTTAAATTTTCCATTTACAGCTAATTCTGAAATAACTCGGAGAAAAATGATAAACTAGATAAAAATCTTGTGAATGTAGCGCTAGAAAAATCTAGATTTTTTTTTTAAACATATATGTAACCATTTTAGATAAAGACCACAGGTTAACGTCATTTGGTGTTTGCCACTAATGGGAAAGACTGTGAAAGCCAAAATAAATGGAAGTCAGGTAGGATGAAAATAGATACACATTCATGTTTTTTATTTTTACCCAATATTATGACTGACTTAATTTCTAATACATGTAGGTACATGTAGTGCTGTAAAAAGACTGCAAGAATATTGATACATAAACAAATCTATGAAGTGAGCACTATAATAAACTGCCCCATTAATCATTTCACAAGTTCATCTCACTTCTCTAGTTTTCTGTGTAGATGTGCTTTATATTTACCATGTCTATAATTACTTCACAATCTGGTCACTGGTTACATCTGGGTTTTTGGTGACAGTGAATGTTGGCATATACAATGCCACCTACATGTGTGTATTGAGCAAGTTATAGCTGTTCTGACACCACAGAAATATTGTTCAAAAGATTTGTGGCCATTTTTTGTAAACAATAGTTATATGACATCAAGGATTAGACCACCAATAAAATTTGCGGATTAAACCAATTAAGTTGAATTTAAGACCACAAATTAACAGGTGCTTTACTCATCCTTCAGTCATCTAGGTCTGATAAATACTGCCTAGCTTGTCAATGATCATAGTTAAGATATTTCATCACTCTGGCTTCAGTTGTTCCACACTTGCGGTTTGCAGTAAAGCCACGATGGAGATCCTTTACAAGTATAGACAAACCCATGATCTTTCAAATGTTCAAAAAGCACTGGTAAAAATATCTTTATTAATAATCCCTGTGTCTTTTGTTTATTATTGGGTTGCACAAAGCTTTATAAGTCGAGTACCTGAAAAACAAGTCAATGTTGTCTCTTATTCATGGATAGGTGTTTAAAACCATGCCAAAGGGTTTTACAGCTATGTACATGTCATCCAAGAACACAACCATGAAGTGGGGAGTTTTCTTCTCTGTTGGAAAGTTAATTTTCCTCCATTGCTATGTGAAGTCAGTATGAGTAAGTTGTAAACATACTGCCCATAAACAGAGAGCATACTGTCTTGTGTTCTACACTCAATCTTCTCTCTGATATAAGTACAAATAGGCAAGGTCCTTCGGAGGGTTGGCCGACAGAGCTACTTTAGCATCATTAAATATGACCCATTGTCCGTTTTTCAAGATATGACAAACGTAATGTCCAACCAAACTGGAGGTTCCCATATGGCTGATAAAACCAACCAGGCGATATTCTGAAACAAGATAGAAAGGCAAAAGTAGATCATTGTTTTAAACTTTTTATCCTTTTCATAAGTGCTACTTTTTTGTGTTTCTACTTGGTACGCGAAAAAAAAAAAAATATAGGTGAAAAGAAAAATTTGTTCAAACATAAGGTATTGCTATGGGAATTTTTGTGTCTGGAAATGGCCCTTTTCTGTACATGCATGCATGGGTGCACCAGGGATCACTTTATATTGACTTGTGGCCAGAATTGTGAGTTAGTTCCCAAGGATTGTCGTTTACACATCACCATGGCACTGAATCAGTCCTCCATACTAGATGGCTGTATTATAGCTTGTTTATGTCAGATTTTAAATTTAAGAGCTACTTAATGGATACCATGGCTATCAAACATTGTTTTACAGAGAATCAAGTGATTAATGACTTTTATCAGCTTGGTACACAGGCATACATTTCACGGCATGGCGTATGGCTGAGAAATGACTTACTTCCAAGGCCATCCCTGTAGTTACCTCTCCCTTGATTGGCTGGTGCTTCGTCTGTTTCCATTGGCTGATCCAATTCACCAGAGTGACTGAATATCCAATCAGCAGCTCTCTCTACATTATTATCCTTTAAATAAAGAAAATATGTCTATCAGTATTATATGTACATATATATATTAATTAAGAAACCAACCAGTCTTTAACACAGCAAAATACCCCAAATAACAAATCTATATCTGACATGAAGTCAGCAAATGTTATCTGTACATGACCTCAATTAATTAGTACAGGACGAAATTTGATTGGTCAACATTTGAACAGACAGAGGATTTAAAATATTCTGTTTTCTACTCTGTTAAATACAGGAAGAAGCAAGTTTATTTCTGAAGACTCCAGTTACACTATTGGATTCCCTTACTTTTATTTTTAACACTATATATATTCCAGCTCAGTTTGAAGCTAGTGTAAGCTTGCTGTAGTTTCAAATTGTACAAAAATGCATCTATATTTTAGCTAACCTTGAAGTGATCATTAAGCTAGGACTTCTTGTAGTTCTGCATTCTAAACCATCAATGTTTCATCTAACCATGTAGCCATAATGAGATTACCACTTCTTGTAGTAAAGTAGTTTATGCTATCTATATATCAGCTTGCTATGAAGTCTAGTCATATAAGGCTGCAGTATAGATGCTGTTTAAACAAACTGAACAATATAGGATATTCTCTTAATATTTTTTATTTGTTTGTTTGATTAGTGTTCAACGTCGTACTCAAGGGTATTTCACTTATATGAGGACAGATTGCCCACTTCACACTGCACACAGCCTTATTACGGTGGAAAACCGAGAGGAAACCTAGTAACCTGCACTGTACCCGCACAACCAAGCAAACCACTGACTTACTGCCGCAGACCTCTTTAAATTTAAAAAACAACAAAGTATGATATTATACTGATAACTAAACCTACAGTTGCTTTGAGAGCTTTAGTAGCCTGTTCAATAGTAAACCCCATGGAGACAATCATGGCGACACCTTCTTCATTCACTGTGAATGGCTGGGAGGTCTTCTGAGGCAGTTGGAGTGGCACCTCAAAATCTAACAAAGATATTACAAAAAAATAATAATTAACAAGGTAAAAGAAACTGAGCTCAGACATACATTTGTTAATTGTTGGTTGGTTTGTTTGTTTATTTGATTCAATTGGGTTTTAGGTCACACTCAATGGTATTTCACTTATTTGACAACTGATTGTCCACTTCACACTGTTCTTTGCCAAATATTGGTGGAAAATCAAGAGAATACCTTGTCAAAGCCAGCCCTACAATTGCCAGAGCCACATCATGCGACTCACTCATATACCGGAGGGTCCACAGACAGATTTGATTCTGTGGATGGTACATTGAAGTAGGATTAGTAAGCGCACATACTTAATCACTTAGCCATGGCTGCTGTTTATTTTTGGGTGTTGTACTCAATGGTATTGAGTGAACGGTACAGGAGGATGAGAAGTCTGATAAACTAACCACAGAACAACAAGTCTCAATTTAGCACTGGAATATTTAAGTACAGGTCTAAAACATGTCAGACAACATCTAATTATATTTATGACTCATGCACTCCAATCAACAGGCTGGCATTTAATGAATGAATAAAACCATTTGAATAGATGTACCTGGATCAGCCATATGCTCCATGACCCAGTTCATAGCTGCCTCAACACCAGTGTTCTTCGTATGGTACACAGCTTTACGACAACCTTCTAATGCAAATCCCATCTCGGACAGCTGAGTTACAACACTTTCATCTATTTGAATCTCTAAGAATAAAAAAAAAAAAACCTCATAGCGAAAGACAAAAACCAACACAGCAATAAGTTAAATACATGTTAATTCATTTTTCTCATTTTCTGAAAGAAAACCAAAAAGAACAAAAAACATAAACCAAGCGAACATAACAATATAGAAGCACAGCTTTTGTAACTTACAAATATGTACAGAAATAAAAATCCCATTTTTGTTTCTGCATTTTTCTAAAACATTTATACAGATTGATGCTTTTCTTCACCCTGAATTCAGTTTGCTAGCTTTGTTGTTATTTACTTATGTCCCTTTGGGAATGGTTTAGCCGTATGCCTTATCTTTTGTACCTGGTGGTTGCTGTGTATTTTCTACTGGTAGTTCTTCCTCCCCTGGTCGGAGTCCCTGAGCCCTCAATGCTGTCAGGTCTAGCGTGTCAGGAATGTCTATTGATACGTCTGCAAAAGAGTATATGTATAAAAGGTAAAAAATATAAACTTTCAGAGATTTATCAAACAGATTCAAGGATTTCGACGAATCATTTCATGTAACAAACTCGCAGAGACAATTTTAAAAATATTCTAAAGGTTAAAAGGCAACATGAAGCTCCCTCCCAACTGTCTGCTTAAAAATATGATGTCAAAGACAAAATAAATATAAGCTTACTCAGTATGAATGATGTTAACTGAATTCGCTATGTTTTAATCATATTTCCCTGCAGGCAAAATGCTTCATTAAATTCTCAAATAGTTGTTTGCCAACAAGCCTATTTGGCCACTGTCCAGAACAGTCTTATTTTTAATTTTTTATAGAATAACACCATAGCCGTTTTCCTTTATTGTGTATGGTAAAGACTTTCAATGCTCACAACTAACTGAGCTTTCCACACGGGATAAAACTGCCCATAAATAAAAAGTAATGTGTTTATCAATATAAACACTAATCAATGTGAACAAATGAGAGTCCCCATGATAAAGGTTGTCTCATTACAATTACTGCATGTATATCCTCTTACCTAATTTTTTCGGAACCCAATCTTCTCCAAGAGTAAATTTTTTTAAATGAACCATCAAAAAATCTGGGAAAGATGATAGCCTTGTTGATCTGTAGCAAAAGTGTACCTTGTCTCATTTACTCACAAGAAATTTATTTTAGGTAGGTCTATTTTAATCAAATTCATGAAATTAAATTCTCTTTGAAACATAGCCATTCCTTTCAAAGCCTTGAAAAAAGACAATAAATAGAATAGTCTGTCATTAAAGGGTTTTACTTTATTCTCATTTTGGGATAACACTTCCTTAAGAACAGATTCTAGTTTAGAAAATTGTGCGAGTTGAAACCCTGATAGGATTGAACATTGGACCCTTGGGATGTAATTAGCATTAGTTAAAAAGTTCTACATTCCTCAGCTAATTGACCAGGATCAGGAAAAACCTTTAAAAATGCAAGTCAAATTTTGTTCATTATGGCTTACCTTTGAGCTTTACACTTGGCTTGTAAAGCTGAGCTATAGAAGTCATCAACAATTTCCACACCAGCAAAAGCTTCAATACAAGACTGGAGCGCAATCTTTGGACGGACTATTTCTGAGGGATCTCTGCAATTAATAAGCAATGTATAAACAAAGATGTGGATGAGAAAGGTTCACTTAAAACACATTTGTCCATGAAAAAAGAGACCCATAAAAACAGTAAAATTTCTAGAAAGTATTAACCGGTAACTTTTACCTGGGATGAGAATGTAGCGGCATTAGAAATGCTGCTACACTTAATATCAGCGAACTGTGAATTTGTTTGTTGGCTAGCTTTGTTCCAATCGACCCAGTGGACTTGTTGCTCAGTAGTCTAGGGAGTGTCAGTTAGGACTAGCTTGGCCAACTGAGCAGACTTCATATGTTTGACCAATACACCCAATGTTTTGTTTGGAATGAGCTAGCCAAGTAACACATTCACGGTTCGCCGATTCAAAGGGTAGATGCATTTCTAATCCCTCTACATACTCATCCCAGCTTTTACATCTCAAGGCCAGAGGAGCTTGATGTTGGGTAAATTGAATAGTGATTAAATTAGGTCCTAGTGGATTATAATGAAGGCAAAACAGTACTTTTATAGGAATTGTCAAATCTTAACCTGATCAAAAGAATACAAGGCTAGACAAAATTTTTTGTTGGATGAATTTGCAATTCTTGCACAGTTTTAAACTGAATATGCAAAAGTAGTTCAATCTATCCTACTTTATGCAAGTTGGTTTGATTGATTGGTATTTAACGTCGTACTCAAGGGTATTTCACTTATATGATGATGGATTGTCCACTTCAAACTGCACCTAGCTTTATTACAGTGGAAAACCCTGCGATTGCCAGAGCTACAACATGTGACTCGCTCATATACCTGATGGTCTACAAGCGACCTCGATCTGGTGAATGGTACACCAAAGCAGGTTCAGTTTAGTAAGTGCACAAAGCCATGGCCGCGGGCTCTTTAGGCAAGTAAGTTAAAGCCCCCCAAATTGGCCCAAAGCAATTTTAAGTATCATTTTTATAAATTAATTCACTTTTTTTTTTCATTTTGACAAAAAAAAAACAACAATCTTACATTTTCTTGGATTCAGCAGCAAATTGTTGTTTCTTGGCCTCATACGCTAAAACAGCATCTGTCAGAAAGAGAAGAGTAGGGATTTCTCTCAAATGACATCATAAGACGCACTAATTATAAAACATGAATTGTTTTTCTATGATGCAAATCTAATCTTCATTCAGTTTTCAGCAATTTCAGTCTAACATCGCATAACACAGAAAGGCTTATGGCTCTAAACTTAACATAATTGAATAATGTTGCTAAAACAAAAGATTTATACAACGAGAAGACCTACAAAATCTGCTAATTAAAACCTATTAATAGGATAACCAAATGGTATATAAGCAGAAAGTCACTACACACCTTTATTTATAGCAGCCTCCAGTGGTATAGGTAATGATAGAATCATGTCAGAACGGTAGGTATACCTCACTTTACCACTGCCTCCACACTGTACTCGTTCCTCAACCTCATATTTAAAACAGTCACATGGATTATCACGCCCATAACTGTTTCTCTGTAACAAACAATTGTATCTACTGATTTTCTGGGCATAGAGCATTGCACTTCAATTATATCACATCAGGTTGTCCAGTTCTCACAATGCCTTATTTAAACATGGTGAAAATTGATAGAAAACCTAGTAAAAACCACATCCTGTGACCTCCTCATATACCCGAGGTCGACAGAGGGACTTTCAGCAACATAGCTGAGATGTTTGAGAGATAGTTACAAAAGTCCCACTTGCACAAAGAAACCTTATAACAATAGTTGAAAATTAGTATGGCTAGGTGAGAGGCATTGAAAGGAAAATCTTCCAGAAGGTATTGCCTGGTACGTGTTCTTGAAGTAAGTTACATTTTCTACAGGGAATCTAACTTGAACTTGACCTCATTTTTTCATTTGTCTCTACAGACAGATGCCCTACCTCAATCAAATTGGTCATGTGGAGAAAGAATTCCTGCGCATCTTGTTGTCGTTTAGTGGAGAATTCTGGATGACCTCTCCCCACCAGAGATTTGAACATCTGAGGACGTATACCATGCTGAAAACAGACCAATAACAACTATGTTGAAGATCATACAATACACATTCATAGTCCAAAGGGTTATTTATTTAAGGTATTTTGGGACACCTTGGGTTCAAGATGCACAACTGTTTAAAAGTTAAACATTCAAATTTTCTGATTTTTAAAAAAATTTAAATTCAAATTTTATATAGGTCAATTTGAGCTTTTTTGTTTCAATGAGCAAATAAATGACAAAGCATCAGGAAGCATCCTCTTGACTGCCCACAGCAGAAACTTGGGAACTGTCAACAAGCACCTGCAGAGGGTTACCCTACCTGTGACTTTTCTTCAGATCCTTCCTGTGGCTGTTTAGAATAATCACCTGACAATAAACCATGACCAAACTTTGCCCTGAAATTATCATAGGAATAGGAGACATTAAGATTGATTGATGTCTAACAAGTAAAAGTGTATTATTTCACATGATACGGTGTCAGTTTCCGCCTCAAAGGGGATATACTACAGATATCAAACTCAGTTATGATTTAGAAGGTATGCATAAATTTCTGTAATATTTATTTATTTAAATATATTAATTCATGTTCATCAATAATTAAATATCCCCCCCCCCCCAAAAAAAAAAAAACCAAAAAAAAAAAATGAGAGTAGTGGAAGTGATTTACTTATTTCATACTCATTACTATCTGTGACCATCAATAAATGGCATCTTCAGTAAAACTAAGGAAATAGACATCTGCTTACTGGCTCGGTACAAAAAAGCCAACACGAAATAGAAAAGATCGAGGGCTAGCTGACGTTAGAAGTCATTCTTCAATAAACATTAATATGCAACAGTATATAGCTACAAGTGGGACAAGAATAAATACTATAAGTAGTGGTTCAAGTATTTGGTACACAACAAAATAAAATGTGAAGTAAAAGTTACATTATGTTATTTTGCCTTGAAAACAAAATTCCCCCATGACTCAAGACTCACATTTGTGTGGTGAAGTCAGAAGTAGGTTCATTAGGTGCAGCTTCAAATATCCTCTCGGCTGCATCTGCATATCTGTGAAATCAAAAATAATCACCATTAATGCTCAGTTCAAAGAAAGTTACTTGCTTCCTCTTATCCCCAATATCAAATAATTCTACTTTATAATTCTGAATGGAATATTTTTACCTAAAGATAGGTTAAATTTTTTCCAACTTGAAAATATCAAATATTGAGCCGTTCATTTTCAATAATGAATTATTCTGCTTCAATTTTGAACACTTTTGCAACTTGAAAATGGTACATATTGAATATTTTTGCTTCAATAAGGAATATTTATACGCTGGTATTGAACTTCTTTTTTAACTTCAATATTGAATATTTCTGGTGAATTGGCCCTTGTTGTTTGAATGGTATATGTATCCCCCTTGTGAGCCACATTGGTGAGTGGAATTACGATACGTGTTATAAAGGTGGTATCAACCCTGGTTTGCCCTCATGTCTTTCTTGAGAAATGTCGCAGCGGGAGTGAAGAAAACTCAACAAAAGTAAAGGTTTACATTGTACGCAGAGTAGTTCAGGATTTCCTGTTTTTAATCTACCAACATAAAGTCTTTTAAACACTATATCAACTGTATACTTGTTGTATCTAATATTAAGGTACATAAAAGCGGTGTTCTAAAGCAAAACAAAAAGTAAAAAAAGTGTGCACTTACTGAGTTTTGAAGTTAGGTAATGTGAAGAGGACCTGCATGACTGAGTTCATATAACAGCTGTTGCCTAGATTCCTAATGCCTGTGAGTCCTGGACCGTAAGCCGGAGTGAGTTTACTTCCTGCCTCTTGTATAACATCCCATTCACCTATCTTCTGGTTTAAATCTATCTCCATCTCTAACATTGTCTTCTCAGTCTAAAACAACATGTACATAGAAATTTAAACTAAGTGACTTCTTTGAGCCAACAATTTTTGAAAAAGAACATAATATTTTCCCATCAATATTTGAACAAACAAAAATTTTTGTGAATTAAATTATTTATTTATTCAAACCAATTGCAACAAACAATGACAAGACTGGACAACCAGTGGAGAAAATTAAAGGTGACCACAAACAAAATAGTTTTATTGCTGCCAATTTGGAGACAGCAATGATAACAGGAACTTCCTTATTATCATTGTGCTCTCCTAATTGGAAGTGCGAAGCCAATCGGCAGGTGGATGAAAATGTGACACAGAAGCCTATCAAAAAAACGGAGCTTCAAGAAACAGGTTGCATGCCTCCTTGGTTCCAATAAAATCTTAAAAAGCACCATAACTTTTTGAAAAATCATTTTTCAACAATGAATATAACAGTAGGGGCACCCTATCAGAATAGGTACAGAAAATTGTAATTGTCTGCAAATCGGCAAGACAAGAATCAAGAAGAGTACAGGACAGGAATAATAAGACAAACAGTGGTAATCTACAAAGGAAGACATCATAAGTTATTGGCTACCCAGGCACACAGCAAGTTCCCACCCTGACCTCCCACAATAAACTGTGAAACACAAAACAGCAAACCTTTTGCATAGCTGATATGTTAATACCCCAGTGAGCCAAATGGATAGCTAGATTTGGATCTTCAACCATATCATCCTCGTCATAAGAAAACACATCTGAAAACAAAACAAATTAACAAAATTATTGCTTACTACATAGGTTACATGAAGACTAAAATATGTTTACAAAAATGGTTTTAGTTTTAAATACTTTCTAGCTACAGCTGATTTTAAATATTTTCAAACCATAACTGTGTTATCGTTTGTTTGTTTGGATTAAATACTACAATAAAGATTATCTCACCCAAAAGATGGTGTACCATCCAAATAGGTGAAGGAAACCACCCTGACATTATTGTTGGCAGTCACAATAATGACAGGACAAGACAATTACAGAACAAGTACAAAGACATCACTTAGAGATTTGCTTTGCTCAGAACACTCTGAGGTTTTGTGCTTCATGGACTGTTGATGTTTATCATATCAGACAGGAGCTTATCCTTTTTTTTCTGCCATGATTCCTGCAAGATAACGATAGTTTTTCATCAGTTTGATGATTGGGGGTGTATACAAATGAAATGTACCCACAAGCCTATCAACAACACGGACGACACTGACAGTAAGATCAGTCGTAAATAACCTATTGAAAAACTGAGTGACCCAAGAGAGTTGCCCATAAACACAGAGACCAAAGTTTTAATCCTAGCTCAGGTTTGTTCAGTTGACTTTTAATTGTAAAACCAAAGTATACTAGGTAAACATTATAATTTAAATCAGAATTACACTTAATTTACCTGATAGAACTTACCTGCGCCATCTGGTGTGATGGTCCCTAGTTTGACAGCCAATGGATATTTTGTTTTAGCATAAGCATCTACAGCATGGTTATTGCCTCCTGATCCATCAAAGAATTTCCTCCCACAGAGAATGGAGCCATCAGTTAGGTTAAGCCATAGGTTGTTAGTCAAGTCACACTGTTCACATTTCCAGCCAGTAGGGGGTATCTTTTTGCCATTATTTAATTGTTGGAGATTAGCTGCGTACCTGAAAACAATACCATACAATCAACCTACAGTTTGAAGTAGAATAGAGTTAAGGTAATGCATAGAAATAAACAAAAAAATGCTGTTTTGAAGCATAAACATAAAAAACTACTTACGTAAAATAATAAATGGTAAATGGTGAAAATAATAATGAAAAATGTTGAATTAACTGTCATATGGAATATGCAGTGATCGTGGAAGTAAACTAGTTTTAAATTTTACTAAAAATTTTTATTATGTTGTTCTTTACATGGTGAATAAGTGAGGCAGCTTCAGACAAATTGGTCAAACCTTTAAGTACAGTGCATAAGAAACTTTAAAAAGACATGCTCACTTTGAAATGATCCGTTTTTCCCCATCCCATGTTCCTGCCATAGCCGCAGCCTCTTCTAATTTCCAAGCATCTTCAGCTGCTAGAATGCCTGTCACTGATAGTGTTACCTAGAGGGAAAAAAAGCTAATTAACAGCTGGAATTTTAAGTCAATCTCTTAAAAACATCATTCATGTAATAAACCTGTTCCTCACTATATTTCTTTGTTTATTTGAGGTTTTATAACAGTTTATGATTATTTCAATGACACAATATTATGTCACGTCAACCAAAGGAAAACCACCACTCAACCCTATTGACAGAGACCAATAACAAATGATGTGCCTCAGATGAATCAGTGATTCAATAAGTATGTTTGTTTGTTTGATTGGGGTTTAACGTTGTACTCAAGGGTGTTTCACCTATATGACGATGTAGGTATGTAAATGTCCAGTGTAAGATAACACCAGAAATAGCTTTGTGTTGTCCATTGCGTAGAGGGGCACCAGAGCATCCACTTACTACCCTCTAATAAATGTACAGGACTATTAACATAATTAAGTAGAATATATGTGCTTTTTGGAGAATCTCATTCCCCACAATATCTTTGTTTTATTGTATTCTAATGGTTTCTGCCAAAATATTGCCAGGTTTAAACTGTTGTATGAATACAATTGATAAGCATTTTCATGGACATGTATCTTCAATGAAATGTTCCCTCAATTCTTTTAATTATAATATTATAAATTGAATACATAATTTGTTACAAACTGATAAAGAAACAAAAGATAAAAAACTTAGCTTAAACTGTGTCTCATTGTTTATAATAAAATACTTTACAAACAAATAAATATGAATAAAAAAATTATAGCATCATATTCAAGACAAGTATTTACCATGTCAGGCAGATCTCCAGAAGGAAAAGGAATTTCATCCCAACCAGGTAAAACCACAATGGAAGTCGTCTCTTCAAATTTATATTTTTTCTCGTCAACATTAAATCCTCCTTCCATTCCTAGAACAGAAAAATAATAAACGAATAGTTCTCATTTTTGCTGTTACACTTTAAATCTAACATTAAGGCCTGCGTATCACACTAACAACATAACTTGCCTTTATATAGAGAAAATACACCAACTAAGAACTAATAAAGCAGTTAAGACTGAATAATGAGTGCTTAATCTTACATTGATGTATTATCATAAATGATTAGCTAGACTGGGGTTGACGTCATTTAAGACACAAATTTGTCCTAAGAAATTTCAGGTAAAAGTGCTCTTGTCTGTTATTATAGCAAAAGTCTTTCAACTGTGATGTTCTCATTACGTACAAATAATTAGACACAGTCATATTCGCCATTACAAGATCGCTATCTCAAAGAATTTTCGATTAATTTAAGAAGATCGCTATCTCAAAGCATTTTCGATTAATTTTTGCCAGTAGATTTTTGTATTGGCATGAAATGATATGGTCTTGAATGTTGTGCACAAGTACATAGTTTTGTAATAGAACTGGGTCCTTAAAACTAAGATGTTTCCTTGTGACATGTAGGAGGTCAGTAATTTGAAGCCATCCACAGGGAATTTTATGGACGATATCATAATCCTCATGGATATTTGTTTTAATATTCTCCTATGAAATAAATAACATGACAATTCAAATCATTTTCATAATGATGAAAATCGTGAATTTTTTATAACGTTGCTAATGCTTTCCAAGCAATAGGAATCCGGATGTTCCTTTCAATGCGAAGCTCTTTAAGAGCAGCTGTTTAAATATATAACGTAATAGTGTAATAGTGTGATAAGCGTCACAACACATGCAACAATGGGAGTCTCATAACGTCAAAAATGGACGTTGCAGGTGGTCCTCTGCCATCAAAACTTTTCAGTAACGTCAAAATGCATAAATGTGTTTGACGTCATTATCCACTATCAGGAATGTTGTGGCGTCAGAGGACCGCTTTGCAAAGATTAAATTACCTCCCTTGCCAACTTCCCGAGACTCCCATTACTTTACACATAATAGTACACATTTGAGCTGGTCTCATTTTCAAATTTTGTTGAACATCAGGATCCTCCCTGCAAACATATCACACATATCCTAACAATAGTATTATGTTTCCTTTCTTATTGATGTAAAAATAAATAATGAAATATAAAATACAAAATAAAAGTTGGTACAGCAAGTGTTGTATCATACCACAGCGATTTGACTTTGGTCAAAGCAATATGCAGTTCAAGTTATTGCGGAACACCATCAACCTTCTCATTACAATACAATTTTTTTTCTCTCACCTTTTAATAATCAAGCCAGGTAGTTGAGTATAAAAAAAAAGGCTCACAATTAAATACACGGATCATACATGTATATACAAGAAAAGAAATAAGCCATGTGAATGTGTGTCTCCTGTCTTTAGATTTAACGATCAACATGTATTGCCTTGTCTAGAATCAGCTGATAGTTTTCAAACTTGGCAAGTATGGCTACATATTCCACAGTATACTGTAGCAGCTATACAAGGTTGGACAGTCATAAAGCAGAACTGAAAAGTCCTAACCGCTTGTATAATAAGCAAAGGTTCGCAAACAAGTTATACATATTGTTGATTTACTGCAACAATAATATGAATACAAACTCCCTTCATTTGATAACAGTTACATCCTATAGGTTTGAATAACTGAGACTATGCAAAAGCGTGTGTATGTGACTTAGACAGCTTGGTTATGGTTCTTATGGAACACATAAACTAAAATGAAAAATGAAAAATTAATTACGCCTATATATCGCCTACCCTGTTGAGAGTTGAACTACTGAATGGATTTGCAATTAAAATCTGGAGTCTGCATGGTGTTCTATCTGTTGTGAATAATAGCTGCTCTGTGGGACATGATTTAAGAAAAAGATATTTGTTGTGGCAATTTAAATTGACTCCACATACTTGTAGTTAACTGTTACAGGCTTACAGCTACAGGTAAACATTAAGTGTAGCATATCGCAAGACCCTTTTTGCTAAAACAATAAAAGAACGAAATGACTTTGGTATGTTGCTTTTCTGTTACCACTCCATGTAATAGCATAAAACCCTTTTTAGATGAACTGAGTTGTCATTGGAAATTTATGACCAACTTTTCAAGTCTGTAATGTCACTCTCATTTTTTAAATTTTTTTTTTTCTACTGATCAACACAAAACCATTTTTGAACTCCTGAAACAGGCAAACGTTGTTTTTTGGGGGCCTAAAAGCCCACCATCATGAGTCCATTACAACAACCAGGATGTGAGGTTCAGTATTATGAAGCCTGAAATAAAAGTTGTTCTGAGACAATAACTAAGAAAAGAACATAGAACAAACCGATAGCAAGTTTGGTTGGTTTGGCTGCAGCAGATTCATCCTCTGACGGTGGTATCTATGGATACAAACAAATAAATATAATACATTCAAAAAAGTAACATGACATACAAGATTTTCTTACATAAGGATCAAAATCAGGTCTACATAATTTCTGGTTACTGTTTTTAATGCATTAAGAGGTGACAAAATCAAAAGAGTATCCCTTGCTTTGTCATCCATTTGGATGATCAATAATACATATGCCAAATAAATCTAAGAGCCAGGTTATCTGGTTCTTAATTGAAACTATGAGAACTGAAAGGACATAATACTACTGTGTACAGCACTTTCCACCTAGCTCAGCAAGATTTCATCCAGAATCAGTGATGTGCCAGTCCAAAAAACACATTTTGGCAAAAGTAGAAAACTGCTTGTTCGATTCCTATCTTCCCTAGGTTATTTTTGACCAGTTTAAACTTGATTTTAACTGTCCAAAAGATGAGTGGCAGGTCACTGCAACCCAGTTAAGATGTTTATCAGACGCATTGACTAGATTTACTTATGGCTTAAACTTAATTAACACTGATAGCTCTTAACAAATTTGCACATATGACTTATCAAACTTTAGTTGCGGTAAAACTAGGCTTCTTTCATGTTTAGAATCACTGTATATCAGTTACAGTGACAGTAATTCTTAAAAAGTCAATATGATCATGACAGTCATCGGCAGTCAACTCAGTGAAACAAATTCAAAAAAACACCTATAATATTAACTGGTGACTAATCCCTAGAGATTTTTTGTTGTTTTGACAAACTAACTCACCTCCTTTCTAACCCTTTTCAGACGGAGATAGACAGCACTGCCAGTTTTCCTGTAATGTCTCTGAACATGTTTTTTACCAAGACCAAGAAATGTTTGCAAACAAACGTAAAGACCATTCTCACTTTCCTGTATCATAGAAAAAATTAAAAAAGTGTACATATAGTTGTTTTCATGTCATAGCTTATAGCAAAGTTATGGGAAATACATAATTGTTGAATTAATATAGACATGTCACAATATACCATGTCATGAAGACATGATGAAGTTCAATATTGTAAATATGTTCAAACAGTTATTATGAAAAGCTTTTTAATCAATTGCTTGGGAACAGTCTTAGGGTAGAGACACAATTAATTTACATGTAGTAAGACAACAAACTCTAAATTCCTTTTAAAGCTTATCTTTTTATGTTATTCTTGTACACAAAAATACCATAATCCTTCTTTGATGTACCAGAAAATTTTCTTCTCAAATGTTCAAATTGTGTCTTGTCAAATTTCTTGACAACTGATATTTAGTTTTGTTTGATTGGGGAAGAATTTCGTACTGACAACTGAGATAAATTTTGGTCATCATGATTTGAAAGCTTAACAATTAGTCACATGTCTGTTATGTAAAGTTAGAACACTTTTCATAAATGTCACAATCTCAATTATGGAAGTATTCTGTCCGGGTGACAAATTGCAACAAGCATCTTCACTTCCGGTATTGCTGTTTCTGTCAAAACAAACCTGACATGTACTGAAAATACTCTTTGCATGAATGCAATGGACTGGTTTTTGCACGATCTGCATGAGAAAACCTGGCTTTCACAACTCCGCTCTTCGTGGCTAGCAACTGACAGTTTACATATTTTCAAATAGTGATTATGCATTGTAAGACATTTGTTTGAGTTACAATGGGATAATTGAACCCTTTCTTGTGCATGATTGGAAGATTTATCTATATATTGGTAAGTGTTTATTCTATTGAATGAC